>CM049601.1:1409725-1526879 GCA_026979955.1 Megalurothrips usitatus
TCAGACCAGGAAGAAACCACATTTTACGTAGTCGAACTCACAAGGCACTCACAAAGCCAAGACTTTTCTCTACTATTGACCCAATTTCGTTTGAATGTTTCGGATTACAAACCTCCTCAACGAGTTTACGGTTTTAGCTGGCCAAGTCCCCCTGGTGCCGAGGCTCCGGTGGAGCGGTGCGGAACTGGCACCGAGGTTTGACGGAGGGATGGGCCAGCTTGTTTAAAAACATTCCTCTGCATTAGCCCGGGCTTGAAGACGGCTGTTTTTGGCAGGCTGTCCAGTTTGTCAAAAGCAGGCTGCATTATTGATTTTTTTACTTCATTTTTAAATACATTTTTAAGTATCAAAAGCTTTTTCGTTACTCCAATTTTCTTAGTCACAGTACAATCTTGATAAAAGCTGCATTAACTGTGAATTTTTTTGTGACAACTGACAGGCACTATTCAGCCCCTGGGAGTCGCGGGAACAAGTAAAACCTTTCATGACAATGAAATTACAGCAGAGGAATTTCTGCGCCAATATGTATGTCCGAATAGAATTTTGTCCTCATTGACGACACTTGTTAAAATGATACGCATACACAATAGTATTTCTCTGCCGCAGGGGCTGCTGTTGCGACAACCAACAGCTGCGATGGTTCCTGCTGAACCTGCAGCTTCACCTACAGGATATGTAAGCCGTTTCAAAAACTAAAAAAAAAACACTTCATAATAGTTAACTCGGAATTAAAAATGAAAATAATGGTTTTTCTTCGTTCTTTAGGTCAGCGATTCCGATTCGGGATGTGACGCCCCTAGACCGACGCCCGTCATTGACTGTCCGCTGGATACGTCTGAGAGCGAAGATGTGGTCGTGTCTGACGCTCTGGGCAGGGGAAGCGACGAAGAAAAAAAGGACACGCACAAGCGACTTGTCGCGGTGATTAAGGCCTTTTTCAGTGAAAACGACACTTCTGTAGTCGAAAAAGTACGTTTGTGATTTTAAAAACGGCACAGAAATACTCCGAAAAAAGTAATCACATTTGCTTTCCTTCGTTTGTTTTTCTCTCCTATAGGTGTCCCGTCAGTAACAGCCCGACTGCTCGAGACGGTCAGAAACATCCTGGACGACCAACAAAGGGGAGCCATACGCGGTGGCCTTCGTGCCGTAAATAAGGAACAATTCATGGCTGCCTTTCGCGCAGGCCCTGACGCGGTGATCGACCTCTTGTTTAAACATGGGGTCGTAGTACACGCCGATGCTAAGGCGCAGGAAGGAGCAGATGAGGGCCTGGACGGCGACGACGAGGCAGAAAGTGACGACCCAGGTATGTAAATGGCTGAAAAAAAATCGTGCATGAACAAATAGTAAATAAATGTTAATTATGATAATCTAATAAGTAATTTGTAAATAAAAATACTTGCACTTACCGCACATTTGTTTGCCTGATTGCAGAGGGCACTGGAGGTCGAAACTACGGCAGGATTGACCTGCCCGTCGCCGCCGAGGACCACGTGGTCTGTCAAGCTTACTTAAAAGAGAAGGGCACGACCGCGGCAAGACTAAGCACTCACAAACTGTACCTCCTCCACGTGAGGAGGTTCATAGGCTATGTAGAGAGCAAGGTAAAAAAAAAATGATGGAGACCATCCCTTCTGTTCACTTCTCAGAACAAATGAAATTATCGAGCGTCTCAACATAATGAGGATGAGCAAACCCCAGGGGGATGCATTTGAGCCGGAGACCGTCTTGGCTGCAGCCAAGAACATTCGACGGGTCATGGACGCGCTACATGATATCAGTGATGCTAAGAATGTCAAGGATGATATCGCGAAGGCATCAAAGACAATAGCAAAATTCATAACTGGAACTCTGCAGCCGTCTACAGACGAGCACAACCGAAAGGAAAAGGTGAAGAAAGGCGCCAGGATGACGCAACTGTCCAATTTCAGGACATATCTCGATTAGAAAAGGCCTGATGCCCTATTGAATTTGGAAAAGTTAGAAGAATTTGTAAAAGAAAATGATGGAAAATTTCCATTGGCTCGTAGGGGAAAGTTCCCTCTCTTAATTGGCAAGGCACTGACATTCATTACCAAGTACTTAGCAATCTCTGTCGTGGCGTGCGGAAAACGTGCTGGGGTCGCAAGCTCAATGAAACTGACAGAATGGGAAAACCAGAAGGAAAAAGACGGTTTCGCCACAATTGACGTAGAGGACCATAAAACGTCGAAAAATTGTGCTGCTAGTTTCGGCATTGTGCCATCGGACCTGACCATCTGGCGCCGGTATGCTGCTGTAAGTAATTAATTTTTGACCACACCCTCGGTATGGAGAACCGGCGGTACAGGCTGAACAATCCGGAAGCCACGGTCCAACAAACCTTGGCGATACAGAGCGTAGCGTATACGCAGAAGCTTAAGGAGCTCCTTCCAAAAGCTTCTCAAATGTTCCCGCCAGAAGATAATTTCGAAATGCCAAAGATGCCCGAAGTGACTGCTAAATGTTTGAAGTTTCTCGGACTAAACTGGGAATCCAGCTTCGAAGTCCCGGGCATTTTCTTGGCAGAGCTACAGCAGCACTGGGTCAAGCAGACGGCCCCATTCTTTATTGAAAGCTGCGCAAAAAAAATGGCTAGGGCCAAAAAATTTGACTTACAGACTTTACAGTTAGACAGCAACAAAACGTGGGCCGCAAAATGGCGTCTAATGGAAGACGACATCAAAAAAGTTTTTGATGTTGAGATGGTAAAGTACTGTTTCTAGTCTTGAAAAACACAGCATGTAGTTGCTCTACTCACCTCTTTCATTTTTCTCCCTTAGGCCAAGCAGCAACATCCCACCATGAGAGATGCTAAAGTAAGCGTAAAGCGGCTCCCTCTAAACCTCAGAGTTGAAGAACCGGAGAAGAAGAAACCTAAAGTAAGTGACTTGTTAAAAAGTGCATAAGAATACAAGTAGCAATGCAAAAAAGAAAGCAGTAGGCTATAATGGCTTCTGAACTAATGTATGTTTTTTTTTCAAATTGCAGGGGCGTCCACCAAAAAAAATAAAAACTAGCTTTTCCAGAAAAGGTTTTAGGTCTTTAAGGTCTTTTTGCTAACTTTAATTTTTGTAACTTAGTCTATGTGATCTATCTAATCTATCTGTAATCTATCTAATTATTCATTTGGGATGTAAATATCACTTTGTACAATTTGAAATTTTGAACCTTATTTTTAATTCGTAATACAAATCGTATTTTAATATTAGTTGGGTAGCTGCTGTGATGTTTGTACTCTTACTTCTAGGTTTATTGTTAAGATAGTAAAAATGTGATGTGCCAAATATAGCAAAAAACATAGGTTTTTTAAAAAAGGTTTTAGATCTTTTGAACCGTTAAGTTTGCCATTTTTCTTGCTTACTTTAATTTTGGTACCTCAATCTTTAATTAATCATGTTTGTACTCTTACTTCTATGTTTATTGTTTACATAGTAAAAATGTGATGTGTCAAATATAGCAAAGAAAATGGTTTTTTTAAAAAGGTTTTAGGTCTTTTAAACAGTTAAGTTTGCCATTTTTCTTGCTTACTTTAATTTTGATACCTCAATCTTTAATTAATCATTTACGATGTCTGTAGATATCACTTTGTATAATTTAAAATTTTGAATGTAAATTGTAATTCGTTTTACAAATTGTAGTTTAATATAAGTTGGTTTATTGCTTTGGTTTTTGTCCGTTCACATCTAAGTTTATTGTGCAGATAGTTAAAATGTGATGTGCCAAATAAAGCAAAAAAAAAAAACATAAATGCAGCCTGCAACTGACAAAATGAATTGTGTTGTCATTATGTCAATTGTTGCCGGTCCCAAGCCCGGATAAATGCAGAGGGATGTTAAAAGGATAACAAGCAGAAATAAGCTACTTACATTTGTCGTTCTGTTACAGATGTTGACATCTCCGGAATAGCTCGCCGAGACGCTCGAATCCGCTGCGGCCGAGCAGTCCGCATCCGGGTTCACAGCCAAGAGGATGGAAGCATCTTCGTGAGGACAAAATGTACTCAAAAATACAAAATACAAAAACACAAATGAAAAAATGTTATTATTTTTCCCTATAATTTCTCGGCGCCTATTAAGTTTTACAGTTTTTGTGGCCCACCAAATTGACTTTAAGCTCGGTTTCTTTATCTTTTCCTATGCTTACTGGCTGAGCGATAGCGAAGCCCTGGACCGACTGGGCCAAAAATGTTTTGTCTGATTGTCCGCGCGATTTCTCGAGAACGGTTAAACGTAGAAAGCTCTAATTTGGGCCACATCTTTCTTACACCATGCCAGAGTCAACCTCTCCTCAGGGGCAGCGTAGCTCAAGCGGTTTCTTAGATAATTTTCACATGTGGTCCAAAACTTTAAATCCGCCGGTTGGGTAATGTCAGTATGCGCCATGCGCCTGTCGTGGAGGGGCGGATCAGTAGGTTACTAGTAGGCCATGCACACCGTCCTCAAGAGCCACATTGCAAAAACATTGTAACTCGAGAACCAAGTAAGCGACGCGTTTTAGAGAGATGAGCTTTGCGTTTTTGCAGAGGTCACAGGGAGTAGGGGGGGGGGGGCCTGTAAACGAGTACAGCCACTGGTCTCGAGACTAGGGACCCCGTCCTCGAAGAGCACACAACGACCGATGAAACTCGAGAACGAAGTGTCATATAGAGATACGGTTTGCGGCACTACAAAAGGGTATCGTAGGGGTATGGCGAACGCACACAGCCTCCGGTCCCGAGACCAGGGACCCCGTCCTCAAGAGTCGTCGGGCAGCGGATCAGTGACTCGAGTGGGTTACGTTCAGTTAGGTTATGTTAGTGGAAACCTGGGTAGTTTAGGCAACGTTAACGGGCGTTGATGACAAAAAGGCAATGTAATATACGGGCGGCTGCCACATGTGCGTAGCTTCGACCGGCCGAAAACAGCGACGCCCGCAGGGAGTCCTACTGACTTTTTGGCCCCGCAGGGTCTTTCTTGGCAAAAGCCATCCGCGAGTCAACCTCCCCTCAGGGGAACCGTAGTTTAAGCGCATTTTGGATAATTTTCAAACGGGGCCCAAAATTTTAAATCCGCCGGTTTGGTAAAGTCAGTATGCGCCATGCGCCTGTCGTGGAGGGGCGGATCAGTGACGCGAGTGGGTTACGCTCGGTTAGGAGTAGTAAGGGCCCCCCCAGGTCACCCGCCGCCATCTTGGCCCCCCCAGGTCACCCGCCGCCATTTTAGCCCCCCAGGTCACCCGCCGCCATCTTGGCCCCCCAGGTCACCCGCCGCCATCTACCCCCCCCCCCCCAGGTCACCTAAACCTAACCCAACCTAACCCTCGGCCATGTTGGCCCCCAGGTCACCTAAACCTAACCCAACCTAACCCTCGGCCATCTTGGCCCCCAGGTCACCTAAACCTAACCCTCGGCCATCTAAACCTAACCTTAACGAGGGGCTTGTCAAGGACGACATTAACCAAAAAATAAGATTATTGCCCAATCTTATTTTTTCTGAGTGGTCTCTCAAGCGCCTGACGGCTAGGCAACACATCTCACGCAGTGCTACACGTGGGGAGCCTTTGTCACTTCCCTTCCCGCGGCAGGGAGGGGAGCGCTGTGCTGAGCTACCAACTCTCAGGTAAGAAATAACCCTAGCTGTTTCCGACTGCGCCCTAGAGGCAAGCTAGATGCAGTTGTTAGAATTTTTTTGTGCGGAAAATTCTATCCCCAGTAGGCCTATACAAAACCGCAATAACGTTTTTTTTGTTTTAAATTTTTTTTGTGAAAACTTTTTCTGTTTAATTTTTTTTGTGAAAACTTTTTTCTGTTTTAAATTTTTTTGTGAAAACTTTTCTCTGTTTTAAATTTTTTTTGTTTTAAAAAATTGTTTTAAATTTTTTGTTATTTTTTTAATTTTTTTTTCTGTTAAAATTTTTTTTGTGTGAAACTTAATTTTTATTTTTTTCTTGAAGTACACCCCTGTGTTTTTTATTTGGGAGTATACAGTGAGCAGTGTACATGTGCTTGAACATTTTCCGAACTAAGGCATCATTTTTTTCTGCATTGTCTGTGAATAATGTTTTCACAAATTTGTGCAACGTGTAACCGTGTGCTCTGTGTGCTAAGTATAGGACGCAATACTCTCCACACACTTTAGAATCGATTGCTTGCAAACTGCTGTGATTATATGTCCACTTTTTACACACTCTGTCCAAAAATTTGCGATGCTGTGGTACTATTGGCGGCATTCCGTAAGAATCCCAGAACTCTCCTGCTCCGTTCTTATCGATAAAGAAAGCTACCCAGTGAGACCCTGGTTTTGAGATAGGATCTGTGTTACATATGAGTAATGCTGGTCGTTTGTCTAATCGTCTTGGCAACGTGTCTGCCGCGAAAACACCTTCAAAGAGAGGAGCGATGTGTTTGTCCGTTCGCATCATCGTGTCTAACGTACCACCGTCTAAGCCCTCGTCCATGATCAGACGTTATAGTCAACAATCACGTTCCTATTTTTATCGATTTCGATCAAGTTCTGGAACTCGGCATAAATAATGCAGTTCACTGGTGCAGCGATAGGAGCTCCGAACTTCACTTCAAGACGAAGTGTCCCTTGTCTCTGGAGATTCCAGTGGGGTTCGTTTGCGGACAGATCTGGAGAGAGGTCGAAACAGTACAGAGCACTCCCGCCAGGGTAAGCGGCAAAACTGACGTTATTGCCTTCGTCCTTCCAATGAATGCCTGTCCCACAGAAGAGTGTGTTGTACGCTTCCATGTACAGTCCGTTTAGGAAAGTCAGGTGTCAGTGGCTGAGCCGTGACGGGATGACCGTCTACCATCAGACTGAGGTAGTTCACATTTAAGTGCTGGAAGTTAAAGGGATTCCGTGCAAAATCTCCATTAAAAGCACGATTGTCCACAAACCCTATAATCACTCTCTGGGGCATCTGATTCATGAACAGATTATCGATATTTTTATCTCTCAGCCCTTGGGTGATTGTGACTGTTTTAATGTCCACTCTATTCACGGGGTACTTGGCAGGAGCTTTCTCTAAGGCTTGCACGTGTGCGAGCAGAACAGAGGGGGAGACAGTGACTTTCCGGACGTACAGTGTAGCGTCAAGGAGACATATCTTCTCTGTCCCAGCTGTGGACATGAGTGTGAACGATTTCACGATTTCTGATCAGTTTTATACGGAGCTCTACGTTATTCAGCAGAAAATGGTCTTGGTTAAAAAAATCGATATGAAGGGGACCCATCATCTCAAACGTACGGCTTCTTGCTGTGAGGTCACGCCTCTGGGCAAGGCCTGCGTTTTCTTCGTCATTCAGAGAGTCGAAATGATCAGGCGTGTCATCGTACCACAGTCTCTGTGTCATGTGAGAATTTTTTTGCAGCTGTATCGTAATTTAGAAGCGACTCGATGTAAGCTCTGTAAGGATAGGTCATGCTGGAGTGAGATATCACTTTCTGGTTAAGACTGATGTCCACTTGACTCCAGAGGGCATGGAGAGCGTAATTAACCGGTGCAGCATCGCTGTTGTCAGCAGCTGCTATGTCTGTGCCATCAGCCTTGACTATTTTTGCTTTCACATACAGCATCGTGTGGGCTGGGTCGATGTATTCATGACCCACACCAGGAATCGAAAATTCTACGGTGTTTGCAGCATCGAGTGTCGTGAGTGGTTTGTAAGGCACCCAGTGTGTTCCCTCGAGAACGGTTTGGGTGGGTGGAACCAACCACAAATCCAGTTCTGAGCGGAGACACTCATGAGACTGGGGGTGCATGAAAGCCATTACTTATCGAATTCGTCCTTGCCTTCTGACGTGTTTCTCTTACGACCGCTAGCGGTAGAATGGTTCGCTTTGCGTGGTCTGCCCCTTTTTATACTCCCAGCCCCCTTCATAGAGGCCTCTGCCTTTCGCTTTAGCTGATTTATCATCTCCTGCATCTGTTTATTCATGCTATCGTTCAGATTTTGACCGGCCGCGACGTCGTTGAGAATCGCACCTCCGGCCCGCGCCGCCTCCCGACCGACAGCAGCCGCGCCGCTCCGGAACAGCGGAAAAACCGATCGAAATAGACCGCCGAGCCAGGAGCCTATGCCGTAGCCTTTCTGATACGGGGCGCCCGCGTAATAGTTCCCGTCAGCGCCGCCGCCCGCCTGATTGACGTAATAGTCGTTGTAGTGCGTCTGAGGAGCCATCACAGCTGTTGAAAGTGCACTAGCAGCGTCAACGTTCCGTGGTCGAATGGCAAGTATCGGCCTGCGTGGTCCCTTATATCTATTTCCAGGGTGTCGAAAGACTTTGTCTTCAACTCGAAGTAGATGGGGTGCTCACAGTGAAATATCGACATGCTACCGTACGTCGTATTTATACTAAGGGGTACCGTCCGCAGGAGTGGTGCCCTTGTGTGCCCCACGATCTGATCTGACAAGATGTCCAAGTACACGAACATCTGAGAGGGGATGCCCAGAGAGATATCGACGGGCTTAGCTGCGTGCAGACGCTCGTTCGCAGGATAGGGGCCTGGATGCTCCAGTCCAAGCTGAAGTGCCAGCCGTGGCGAAAAAGTGACCGTCGCCTTGGCATCCTGAGTGAAAGCGTCAAACACCAGGCGCCTGTCGGGTGTCTCCTCGAAAGGATTTTTCCCATGAATGTCGTTATCGAACGTCCTTAAGGCCTGATGAATAGCCACAAGAAATTCCTCCTTGTTCGGATACGTCCCTGGCTGTACATACACGGTGTCGACGATATGATCAGACTGGATAGTGATCTCGTTTTCACCTTCAAGGACTTGTGCTACGGTGTTAGGATAATGGAGCTCGATGAGAGCGGCCTGCCATCTCCCGTGCAATTCCATTCTCTTAGAGAGTTCGATTTTAAAATGGGATGTTTTGTTGTCAGGATAAACATCGGGACTAGCATTGCTAGGAAGATAAGCATAGAAATCCATCTTAGCTCGTGATGAGGTCGCTGTCGAGAATCCAAGACCGAGATTTTTCAGGATAACCTCTCCAGTGAACAAGGTGTTTGCGAATGCCTTTCTCAGTCTTCGACCGCACTATATATTCTATTTGGAAGGCCTCGGGCTTCGTGACCTTCTGAAGCTCCTGCTCATAAAACGTACCCTCAATCTTATCCTGATCGAGATCCTCCAACCGGTACACCGGCAAGTCATGAGGAATGACCTGAGAGATCTTATAAATCTCCTCGCTCCAGTACCAGTTGTATCCTTTTTCGAATCTTTGCTTTTCTCTACTGATTCTGACGAAGTCCACGACTCTGAACTTCGGCTTCTTTGTTTCTTTTTCCCCGCCATAGAGGTTATTGTACACTTCTAAGACGCGATCAGCTGTCACATCCACGGGTCTCATTTTAAGGGACCTGTGAAAAGTGTGATTATAGGCCTTGACTGTATCATCCAACAAACCATCTACGTAGCAGTAGTTGCCAGTAGCAGTAAACCTCTTAAATAATTTCGTTTTCAGTGTTCTCTGCCAGCGTTCGACTACAGAACACTTCGTCTCAGGGTCATAAGTGTGGAAATACTTTATGTCCAGATCTTTCAGATACTTCTGGAAGACTTTATTCCTGTACTCCTTGCCGTTGTCAGAGAAAAGACGTGTGGGACGACGTGTCGTGCCCTCAAATATTTTTTCGAAACCACGCACAATCGACTTTGCTGACTTGTCCTTGATAGGCACAGCCCAGGCAAACTTAGAGAAAACATCGATCACACATAAAATATAGGCGTAGTCGTGATTATCTTCCCTCAAGGACTGGAAATCAGTCAGGTCAGTCTGCCAACAGTCATCTATATTATCAGCATAGGTGACATTACGAGGAAAATGGCGCCTTGCGGGCTTGTGTAAGGTATAAGCATCTTCCCCCTGTAAGAAGGTGTCTACCTTTTCTTTCTTTTCGCCAGTGGCACGCCACAGCTTCCACGGGGTACTGTAGGACGCAGGATCGGCTGGTGTGTAAAGCACTTTACCAAGCGTTCCATGTCTGTTGTTTTTTTGGAGGCCTTTTGGCTCTCTGGCAAGGTTTTTTGAGCGCGGGTCGCTGACGCACTTTGACTGTCGTGTCGACACCATGACCACCCCCTGACTGTTTCGCCTGATGAATGGCGTCTCCTCTTTTCGTTGCCTATTAATTCCAGAGGAATGTTCATGTGAGCCAAAGCCAGTATGAATTTTCCTACACCGATAGGTTCTATATTTTTTCGAAATCGTGTAAGATCACTGATCAGATCGATAATATTTGAGTGGGCTTGCTTTGCACCATCGATCGCCACGGTCCCTGTCGGGTCCCATGTGACTCTTGAGCCGGTCTGAGACAGATAATCGTAAATCCTCAGTGCCTGCTCTTTATATGTCTTCGGCACCACGGAACCGAGCTGAGCACGCATGGACGATTCGCTTTCTTCCTCTGTTTTCCCATCGACTGACTCTAACTGTATCGAGATCGGTTTCCGAGACTCGTTAGAGAAGTGGAGATAACGCTGAAGGGCCTCATTGTACCTCTTCCATTTTTCAGAGTCGTCCGCATACTGCTTGTTTAAAATGTGACTCATTTCCGTGTCCAGAGAACTCATCTGGATCTGCGGACTGGAAGTGGGTGCATCGTGCATTCGTGCCACACTATCGTGGGGCACGAGAATCATTTTTTTCACATGATTCATGATAGTAGCGAAGGCAGCACGGAGCTGACAACAGCGAGCAGCAGGGGGAGAAAAGCACCGCCCTTCTGAAGGACTGTCTCTCTCTTATCCTGTACTTTTATACCACCTCCTCTCTGTGCAAGTGCACGTATCTGGTGGCGATGTTTCCGCAGCTTATTTCTCTGCTCGTCTGAGAGCTTTATATTTCCGATGAGGAGATTATCACAGATCTCACAAATGGCAAAAATTAGTGCCTTGTCAGCTTTCTCAAGAATCGCTTTACGCAGGGCTGGCTTAGCTGTCTGAAGAGCTTGCAGCAGAGCCTTGTGCGTCTTCACGTTCTGAGACATCGTCAACGAATGGCTTATCTAGTGCTCGTGCACTCCCCTTTTATACTTTACCTTGGGGATGTAGACCACCCCAGTTTCGTCAGGAAAGATGTGTGTGCGTATACGCAGATGGTCTAGCTGTTTAGGCTTAAAATCAAACAGAATGTAGCTATGTCCGACCTGGGTAGCGTCCTCGTAAGCCTCAAGGAGAGCACGCCAGTGCTGAGGATCCACTTGCAAGCAGAAGGTTCGTATCTGACTTAAGTCACGGCTTGAATTAAAAAGCACAATATAGTGTGCATTAAGACTGATCTGTCTTAACCCCTCAGGAAACAAACACTGACTCAGGAAAAATATAGAGAGATTCCGATGGTGTGAGCCCTTGATGAAGAATTTCAAGATCTCTTTACTGTGCTGCTTAATTTCATCTATAAAATCATCGATAATAATCAACTTAGGACCCTGGCCGTGCGGGTGGTCGTCGAGCAAAGGAAGCTCTTGTCTGAAATCGACCTCGTGCTTCGAAGACAACTCCTCGTACAGAGGCTGCCACTCTGAATAATACACGATAATACGGTCGAAGACCGTATTAAACACATCTTTTCTGTGCTCAATCACACGTTTCATGAAATAGGTTTTTCCGGCTCCTGTACCTCCAATAATGAGAGCCGTACACGGATGCTGGAATCTGAGATCCATCATGAATTAAAGCGTCTGTACAACTGATCACAGCACGTGTGAGCACCACGCTTTTATAGGGCCAGCCTGCTCCTCCCCTGCGCATGAAACTTTGGACTTAGGAGTCCGCGAGAATATCCATAGCCTCCAAGAGGTCCTGGTCTTCTTCATGCTCGTCCCCCCAGGCATTAAAGCCGTGAGGGACGGTGCGAGCCTCACCAATGCGGCGTCGCTTTGTATTCTCAGCCTTCCAGTTCTTGGCCGAGGCGCGTGTGACTACTTTCCAGGTAGGTAGCCGTGCAATTTGGTGTGGAATAGGGACTTGTATTTTCTCCCTATCACCCAGCACCATGGCCTTTAAGTTCTCAAACGTGACCAACTGATCACACGACTTGTTGATGGAGATTCCCCTGACTTTGATGCAATATTTTATGTTTTCAAGGTTTCCACCGACTGCTACCTTATAGGCATAATTTTTCGGCCCGCCGTCACAGAACTCTGTTATGTATGATCCTGGACCGTAGTCCTCCTCTATCTGATCAGTAAGCTCGCCCAAGTGTGAGCCCAACGGAATGTCGGGCTCACCTGGGCGCGAGAGATATGCTACCGAATCTGTGTCATGGTACAGTGCTCGTTCACCTACCATATCTAAATACTTGTACAGGTGAAGACGACCAAAACAACTAGTGAAAGCCGCAAGGATTAGCGAGGAGGTAGGGAGTGATTCCTCCGTGTCCTCGATGGGCGTCCAGTTGACCTGAAGACATTCATCTCCAAGCGGCATCAAAGCCGAAATTTTTTTAGTGGGGTCTGTGATGAGTTAGGTCCTCATAATTATACATGAACTCTGCCTTTGAGCGTTGAGTTTTCTCTCCATATTTTCCCCAGTAACTATTAGCCGCCAACTTTCCTATTGTTCTCAGTCCTGCATTCTTTTCTACCTTTGAGGGATCGATGATGATCCCATCATATTTTAAGACATCATCTACGTATCTTTTTTTTTCTTCCTCAGACTCACAACCTGCTGGCCACCCACTGGCCTGGATTTTAAGAGCTACGAAGCGTCGTATGTACCCAGACAGAAGGCCATCCTCTCCCGTTTTGGGGTCATATTGCAGTGTCCCGGGGTACTGATACACCTCGTGGACAGCTAGAAGCTGATAACCCTTCTTCTGAACTGCCAGAAGAAGCTCTGGGGCACACCAAGTGCTCAGCAGCTTCCGCTCTTCCTCAGAATGGCGACAAAGTGTGTCACTGAGTGTGTTAGCACAGGTGCGGCACAGAGGAAACATAAGTTTTCCCTGCGTTTTGAAGGGGAGAACTGGGAGGTATAAGTCTCGGGGAGGCAAAACTGTACATTTCACCATCCCGTTCCAAGTCTGCATATCTGGCATTTGAGGGTCCCCCTCGAGGTAAATTGTGGGGTGCCCATAGGGATAAGCTCCACGGAGACACATTGCAGGGTACTCCGACACGACGTCCACCATCTTTATTTTCTCCCCCCTGGCATGATCAACTTTGTGGTAGCAGCGGAGGGCACTGGTCCTTCCACCTGCCAAACCATCTCTGAGGTTGAGGGGTGGAACCCTAGATGTGGGATGAGCCTCAAAGTAAGCTTGGACCTCCGGATCATTCTTAAGGTCCTGCACGAACTCACATTCCCATTTTTCCACTACCGTATAGCCGGATTTACGGAAGAGAGCAGTTAGGCGTACTGTGTTTTCGTACCGATCGTCAACACTCTCTTTATTTAGTGGGAAATGCTTCGGACATCCATGCCAGTAGTCCCCATGGAACTGGTAGATACGTTTCTCCACAGTGCCATCAGCCTGAGGCAGCTCTACATACCCATCCACACGCCGTCCTAAAACAGAGACCTCTCTGTCTGTGTAAATGGTACTTATTCTCTGTCCTAGTCTATAGGACTCGTAGTCAAGCCACTTGAGTGCAATATGGCTTTGTTTCCCTCGCCCGTGATAACCCCCGGGAGGGACGATGCCGATTTTATCGGGTATAAGAAAATTACGCCTGAAGGCGGCCATGCATGCGGAGCTGAGAGTGATGCAATTAAACATCGGATCGAATCCAGCGATGTCAGTGAAAAGTGTTCGGAAAGCCTGGCAGGCCTGACGAAGGATGGTGACGTCAGAAACACAATAATCTATCAGTTCCCTTCGGAAATTAAAGACGTAATTATTACGGACCTGTGCCTCGTACCATGAATGAAAGTCATTGGCAGCCTTAGACTTCATCCCTGACTCAGCATAAAGTTGTCGGTCAGGCATGGGGCCCTCATAGGTATAATCAGGGCCGTAGCCAGACCCTCCTTTCGGGGGGGGTTTTTCCCGATGGAACCTTGTGTTGGTGGTTGCCTACCTCAAGGGGGCTGAACGTTCCTCCGCTCCTCCGCTCTTCCTCTTTTTGCCAGCAAATGCTTCCTTTCTCTTGCCTTTCCCTCTCCCTGCCCCTGCCGCTTCTCTCCCCCTCTTCCTTTCCTCCTCCCTTTTCCTCTTCCTTTTTTTCCTTCGTCCCAGAATTTCGGGGGGGGGGGGGGGGGGGGGTTTGACACCAAAACCCCCCCCCTCGCTACGGCCCTGGGTATAATATTGGGGCTCATTCATGAGGTAAGGGAACCACCCTTTCTTCAATTCCGGGGGTAACCCGAAAGCTTTAGGCAGAGCAGAAAGTGCCATAGGCAAGAATGACAAGGAGTCGATCATTTTCCAGTTGCCTGCCTTCATAGAAAGTATTTTGGCACCCTGTAAGGTAAGATCAGGTTTAATCCTACGTGAAATCAGCTCTTGTAGGAGGAAAAGCCCGTCAAACGCCTTAGCGTTGTGAGCAATGAGGAGAAGTTGACATTTACCGCCAAAGGATTTAAGGTAATCGACAAACTGACCCATCACACTGAGTTGTGGATTGTCAAGGTTATGAAAAATGTGCTGCCTTGTTTTACATTCCGTGCAAAAATAGTCATTGTGTGGAATGTCTTTGCATGTGTCACAGACACACTGGGAAACTAATAAATTGGGTTTATGTTCAAACACATTATTTTTTCCTTCGAGAGGGTCACATTGTACCGTTTCAATGTCGAAATAAATTGTATGATATTTTATTTTATCTTTTTTTTTCTTTTTCAGACCACCCTGTCATGTAGCAAAGATGGTTTTCCTTTACATTTTCCTTACAGTATTTGCAGTATACAAAACCGCATACGTGTTTATTTCCACGCAGCGTACTGTAACTTTTTTCACATGCGAGACAAAATCTGTACACTTCACACTTAGTAAAGGTCGATTTTGAAAGATGGAGTGTGCGGTGGTTTTCTAGGCAGTCTGGTCCTGCAAACTGGTGGAAACAGTGGGGACATCTTGTCAGGGGTACAGTGGGGTCATCGTGGGGTCGAGGGCCAAGACACCTCCAACAGCACCCCTCACACTTGTGCTCATTTTTATGCTCGTAAAATACGGCACATTTTTCGCACTCCAGGCGTACCTGAAAGGCTTGGCAAGGAAAGAGAATTGCGTAAAGTGGGCATTGTAGAGCAAAAGGTGGATATGTTTTTTACCTGCTCTATATTCCCCTTTAAATACACACTCTCTGCCCTTCCTGTCTGTGAACACTAATAATCTGTAATCAGGAAGTACATCTTGTAATTTGCGCACATGATCTAAGCCACAGGGCTGATTAGGGTCAATCCCTGCCAATTCACACAGTTTGAGCGCCTCCTTGCGCTGTGGAACTGAACCTGGTTGCTTCATTTTGTAAAAAGCATTTTTATGTACAGTCCCGTGAGCCTTGCCCACAGCGACGGCCCGTGCTAAGCACATAGAATCCTCTGTGTTTTCTGGACTAAAAAGTTGCTTAGCGGCGACTTTTCTAGCTACCCATTGCTCCATTGACTCATTAGCAACGCTATTCGTGCGTCGTCCACCAGCTTCAGGAGTAGGGATGTGAATATATGAGATTCTCAGTAGACCTTCAGACATAAACGCCTGATTCGAGTTCAGCACTCTACTCAGTTTGTCGAGAACAACTTGGCCGTTCAGTTGGTCTGCGCGTCTCATCGAGAACCAGAGGGGGTTTTCCGCGCTCTCTGCATTTTGAATCTCAAGGATGACACGGTCGTCATCCTTAGCCTGCACCGCATCCTGCTGACGCTGCAGCATCGTGTCAAACAGGCCTGCCATAACCTCCTCTGACGGGAGGGTGTTTCCTAGCCCCTTGATCACACACACTTCTTCCCTGAACTTTGTTTTAAAGCGTTTCAGTTGACGCTCTCTCGTCTCAACTATTTCAATAGTGGGCCCCGTAGCCGCGGCAGCAGCCCCGCCTTCATCGTCTTCCTCCCGCAACCTCTTGCCGGCTTCGGACGGTCCGGGCTGAGGGGACGGGGAGCGGCGGGGCGTGGCGGCACGCCGCGGTGACTCCCACGGGCGGAACAGGCGCGTGGCGGGGCGTGGCGGGGAAGTGTGAGGGGGTGAGCCACCCTCGGCCTCAGCACCTCCGCCGACCATCGCCAGAGCCAGCCGATAACTGAGGGCTGCGTGGCGATCAGCCCCGGCGTTCACCCGCAGGTACGCCTCGAAGCCGGCCTTAAGGAAATCACGGACGCGAACGTCGTGAAGGCCGACCGGCGAGTCCAAGAGAGCCATGATAAAGTCCACGTAGGCCTCTGATAAGAACTCGTTGGTGTAATAACACCCATTTTCCCACTCTTCCAAAATACTCAGCATACTCATGCCGATAATGTCTCGAAAAGACAGACCTCAAGAAAGAAGTAATTTAATTGTCTTTAAAAAGACAGTTGTACGTGACAAAGCACGGGAAAACACAGCAGAGCACAAAGAGACTTAACGGGAACGATGCGTTAGTGAGAGAACTGCACTGGACGACAACGAAATAGCTTGTGATCTACTGGCGGCGCGGCGCGGCTTTTATCCACGGCTCGTTAGTTCGCTTGGCCACCGCTAGGTGGCAGCACACGCTGGAGCGGCGGCGGCGGGTGGTGTGGCGTGGCGTAGTGTGGCTAGTTCACTCTCCCGCCGCTAGACGGCGCGCGCCGCTGATGCTCACCCCTCCCTACCCACACCCTGCCTACAGTGCCCCTCCCTCCCTCTGTGCGTGTACGGACTTGAATTAATTAATTCCGAATTACCCGATAGGTGGCGCTCATGTCGCGCGGCGCCGGCCACTGCCAGGAATAAAAGGCCAGCCGCGACTCCTTGCTGCATCATTTTCGCTCACGGAGTCGTCTGGTGCAGTCTTTACTTACCCACCGATTTTCGCTGAGCTCTCAACCCAACTTTCTTTATTAAGACAAACTATTTTTCTTCTTCGTGGAATGTCTAATAAACGAGTGATGGAGGTCTCCGACGCTCCTGCGGCGAAACGCCAGCTACTCTATGATCTAGTGAGGGATTTAGGGTTAGGTTTTCCTATGGCGTTTCCATCAGAATCAGTGGACGACGGAGATGGTCCCTATCCGCCCGCCAATAACCCCACAATCTCTTCCGTTAGTACCACCATTGATTTGGATCAACTGTGTAACGATGCTTATGACAACATGATTAATAATCAAACAGAAGCTATTGATCTTGATCAACTGTGTAATCAAGCATATGATAATTTGGTTGGCAATCAGTCCTCAAAAACTCTCGTGCCGGTAAATTTTAAGTCCGGAGAGGAGTTGTCTAAATTTCCCCAAGATGTCAGGTATAAGGATTTCCGTTTGACCAAGGGTGATGAGAAAGTTATTCGTATAGGAATAGACATCACTAATTTTACTCCATACATTATGCTCCTCGGAGAACCGAACAACAGGGGTAATCGTAAGTGGATAAGAATGTCTCAGGAAGAGTTTCACGTTTTTATTTCTAATGAGATTAACTCTTATTTTCAAGTTGCTTTAGAGACTACGAGTAAAATTGACCGTGTAACTATTGGTGGACTTGAGCTTTCTATTTATTTTAATAAGAAAGTAAATATTCCCTCTGTGTGCATCTGTCGCAAAGATTCCTTAGCTCAAGTTTATTTGGGCAAACTATCGTGGCAAATGATACAAAGATCTAAGAGTAAAATGATGGAAAGGCTAACTAAACTAACCAGCATGTGTCACGATGCTAATATGTATTGGACTCAAATAATTCAAGAATGTAAGTCCTACTGTGAACAGAAAGATTTTCAGTCTTGCCCTCCAGTGGAAGCTGAAAGAATATTAGTTGAAGCTCTAAATGTAGCTTCAACTCCTTTCCCAAATAAAATTAAAAGTGATCTGATCATTTATCATTTCTCTTTCATTAAAGAAAAAGTGTGTAAACTCATGAAAAACATTTGAGCAACAGTCACGTGAAATATCAAGAGTAACTAGAGTCAAAAGTTCTTTAGAGAACGTCTCGTAAAGATTCACGTTCCATAGTAAAAAATAATTTTAAAAAAAGGCATTCATTCAACATTCATCCCTTATCAAATTTGAATTCTATTATGAATAATAAGTTTTTCAGACAGGAATGTGAATAACAAGATAAAATACAGAAGTAAAAAATAAATTAATTTTACAAAAAAAGTAATTCTTGCCGCCTAAAAATTAACAAATATTCTTGGCGCCCTCTACTGCATAATAATATTTTGTGTTTTTACAAGGGGTGTAAATTCTGTAATGGTGCTCTGTGGCCACCATTCACCTTTCTCTTGTGTGCAAAGATATTATGGAAAGAAGGAAGGACCAAGAACTCTTTAGATCAAAGATAGGTCGACCACCAAGCACTTACTTGTAGCCGAAGCTGCCGGGTCGGGAGCCGGGACACGTCTGCCTGCGTGTCGCTCCCGCTCGGTCGGTGAGGCCGGCCGAGGGGAATCCGCTGACGCGCGTGATTTTGCATCGCGGCTTCGGGAAGGCGCAGCGCGCCAGATTCAAAGCTGCGCGCTTCCCTGACATGCATGTAGGTTTTCTTGATGATTGATTCCCGTCGCCTTCTTATCGCCTCCTCGACTGCTGCTGGAGACTGAAAAAATAAAGAGAAACAGACAACCTTATAAAATATGAACCTTCCATGAGCTTGAAAATTAAACAGATTTTGAGATGCCTACCAACTCAAAGAGAGGCGCGCGCGCCGGCGGCGGCGTGATGCGCCGTGGTGCTGTTCGGCGCCTGACGGTGGGACACCTCGGCGGCGAGTTGGTTGTAGTGGGCGCCGCCGGGGTGGGGGGCGTCGCGACGGCCCCGGAGCAGGGGGGCGCCGTCACCGGCAACTCCGCGGGGCCCACGCCCCGGCTGACGGCGTCGGCCACGCCGGCGAGGAGCTCCAGCCCCCCCTCGTGGCGCACACCGAGGCGCGTGAAGACTGAAGCCTAGAATCAAAGAGTCAACAGAGCTTATTAGAATTCCGTGATAGAATAGCATTAGAGAGGTAGAGTGCGATACGTACCCTGCCGACGCGGCCGGCGTCGTCAGCCGGGGGGGCCTTCCGCGGCGTGCTGGTGGCCGACGGCTGCCCACCCCGCTCCGGCGACAGCGACGGCATGTCCGGCCGTCGCGACGCCCACCACTCCGGCGCCGTCCACTGCCCTTCCTCCTCAGGGCCTGCCCCTGTCAGTCCCACCCATGTGGTCTTGTCTCCCTGCAATTAGAAAAGGAAGCGTGAGTGGCGATCTTTTTTACGCGCGCGTGTACGCGGCGGGCGAGACTGGCCCGGCCCGGCTCGGCTTGGGCGGCCCGCCCCGGCTCGGCTCGGACCGCTTGGCCCGGCTGAACTCGGACGCCTGCTCAGCATGCATGGTTCGTCCAGGAGCCGTGACGATAGGCAAACCCGCCCAACACGTATGGATTCGGATAAGCGTACTCCTCAGCTGTGATCGACTGATCAGCTGGGCTGTGCGAGCTGAATCACAGGCATCCTGCCTTGAGGGCGAGGAGAGAAGGGAATACAACACTGGGGGCGGCCAAACAGCTGAGTGGAGGGGACGCGGCGCGCGGGCAGGGGCAGCCAAGCGGAGCGGAGCCCAGCTGTTTACTGGGAAGCGAGGGGCCTCTGTCATGAGAGCGAGAGAGACAGACGCCGCCACCGCCGGCCGCGGCGTGCCGTCGGCGTCCCGCCACAGCCCACACACACACACAGACACACGGGGGCGGGGGGGGGGGGGGGGCGTTTTCACAGGTAAAGGTACTTGCAGGACACTACACGGGGCGTCCCGCCACAGCCGACACAGCTTACACGGGGCGTTTTCACACGTACAAGAAGACTTGCAGGACACTGCACGTGGCGTCCCGCCGCACTTACACACGCACACACGTGGCGTCCCGCTACACTTACACACGCACACAGCTTACACACACGGGCGTTTTCACACGTACAAGAAGACTTGCAGGACACTGCACGTGGCGTCCCGCCGCACTTACACACGCACACACGTGGCGTCCCGCTACACTTACACACGCACACAGCTTACACACACGGGCGTTTTCACACGTACAAGAAGACTTGCAGGACACTGCACGTGGCGTCCCGCCGCACTTACACACGCACACACGTGGCGTCCCGCTACACTTACACACGCACACAGCTTACACGGGGCGTTTTCACACGTACAAGAAGACTTGCAGGACACTGCACGTGGCGTCCCGCCGCACTTACACAAGCACACACGTGGCGTCCCGCTACACTTACACACGTACACAGCTTACACGGGGCGTTTTCACACGTACAAGAAGATACTTGCAGGACACGGCACGTGGCGTCCCGCCACACTTACACACAGGCGCGGCTCCAGGGGGGGGGGGGTTCGGGGGTCACGACCCCCCCCTTGCTCCCTCTATGTCTTCGTCGGAACCGGGACGTGGATAGAGGATAGAAATAGAAAGGAATCAGTTTTGTTGTTAACTTTTTACTTTTTATCATTAATTTTCGTTTCCGAAGTGGACATCCCGTCTGTGCGGGCTGGGTCTCTCTCGCACCCCGCCTGTCTGTCTGTCCGCTGTCTCGCTCGCCTCAGCGAGCGAGAGCGGCTACAGGACAGGTATAGGAGGGGAGGGGGAGGCGTGCCGCGCGCTGCCGGCCCGGACCGAGCCTCTTCGCTAGCTGGCCGGCTCGTCCTCTCTCTCCCTTCCTCACGCCCCGGGTCCGCCTCCACCCGCGACGCAACGGCGCAGCGCAACAATACTGGCGGGGCGCAGCGACCTGCTTGCTCGCTGCGTAGCGTATTCCCCTCTCTTCTACTTGCTGATGCTGTCCTGGCAGCTACCACGAACAGCATCATCTTGTAGACCGCTGCTGCTGCTGTTGATTGCGCTTGAGGTTTAGAGTTCTGGTGTCTCGTTTTCTTCTTCTCGATAAAGCTGGCGTTTGGCTCCTGCTTCTTCTGAAAACAGACCATGAACCATGTTATCTAAGTTCTCGAAGGGCAACGCCCCTCTTAAGAGGGCTAATGCTGAGTCTGCTACCGCTAGGTCAAGCTCTAGTTCCGCCTCTATTTTGGACTTTTTCGCCAAAAGGTCCAAACCCGAGGAAGCTGCTGCTCCATCTCAGCAGCAGAGCAATGACGGCGGTGCATCTTTGCAGCCTTCGAGTTCGCTTTCACATGATTTATCCTCTCAGTCGTGCTCTGCTCTTAAGAGCCAGAGCGACAAATTGCCATTTTTTACTGGTGTGGTTCCAGTCCCTCCTCTTCCTGTGGACAATACGGACGCTGTACCAGAACCGGTGCTTGTGAACAGCAGCCAATATGATATTGGCCTTTTTGTTAACAAGCGAGATATCGATGACCATACTAAGAGGACACTCCTAGAGTCACCGTGGACCCCGGCTGAAAATTACAAGTTTCCTAGTTCTGAACACGTTAAGTTAGGCAAGACCGTCACTCGGTCAATAAGCCACACTCACCTGAAGAGACACCATTGGCTTGCAGTTTCTGATATAGATGGTGGCTTGTACTGCAAGTACTGTGTCCTGTTTGCATCACCTGACGTTGGAAGCGGGCGCCGATCTAACGTAGGTACTCTTGTAAAATGTCCCTTGAAATCATTCTCCAAGCTGTATGGGAAAGATGGTGCATTAGATGTTCATGAAAACACTAAATACCACATAAATGCTGTTACTGCAGGTAAAGACTTTTTGCATACTTACCAAAACCCTTCGCTGGACATCCTCAATCGCCTTGATGCTCAGAGACTGGCGGCAGTGCAGGATAACAGGAAACGACTGCTGCCTATTCTGAAATCAATCGTGTTTTGTGGACAGCAGAACATTGCGCTTAGAGGGCATCGAGATGATGGGTCACTGGACGGTGATGCAGAACAGACAGGCAGCATTACGCAAAATGATGGAAATTTCAGAGCTCTCTTGCGATTCCGCATTGATGCAGGTGACGAACAGCTTAAATCTCACCTGGAAAAGTCCTCTTCTCGTGCTACTTACATAGGAAAGAACTCACAAAATGAGCTTATCTCATGTTGTGGGGCAGAAATTTCAGAAGTAATATGCAGTGAAGTGCGTCAATCGCCTTGGTTCGCGGTCATTTTCGATGAGACAACCGACGGATCTCGCAAAGAGCTGATGTCGGTGTCATTTCGCTATCTTCGTAAGTCTTACGTAAAAGGGAAAGGGATGGTAGCTTCTGTATGTGAGAAATTTCTATGCTATGTTGATTGCTACCAGGCAATCAGGTCTGAAGACATCTCTGAGAGTGGAGAGAAGCGGCTTACTGGGAAGGCGTTAGGGAACATTGTCGTCGACCTGTGCGCTAAATATAACCTGGATATAAAAAATCGTTGCGTTGGTGTCGGCACCGATAACTGTGCTGTAATGGCTTCAGAAATGAAGGGCGCCGTTGCAGAGATTCAAAAACATGCGCCGTTGGCAGTGAGGTGCCCATGCCTGAACCACATCCTTAACAATTCCCTGAAAAAGTCAAACAGTGTATTAGCTTGCAAAACAGCAATTTCAAAGATGAAAGAAGTTATCTCATTTTCTAATGGATCTGCAAAAATCAATGAAGTCTTTAAAAGACACCTCAAGGAGGCCCTAGCAGGACTGTGCGAAACGCGATGGTCTGAAAAACATGACGGCACTTTGCAGTTTTGCTATTCCTTACCTCAAATTTGTGATGCCTTAG
Organism: Megalurothrips usitatus; assembly: GCA_026979955.1. Taxonomy (NCBI): domain Eukaryota; kingdom Metazoa; phylum Arthropoda; class Insecta; order Thysanoptera; family Thripidae; genus Megalurothrips; species Megalurothrips usitatus. The sequence continues at coordinate 1,432,492 of CM049601.1, forward strand.
AAGAGATCAGCAACTGGGAGACCTCTGAGACATCTTCTAAAGCTCACTCATTGCTTAAGGGGCTGTGTGAAGGCGAGTTCATAATATCTGCATTTGCACTTGGAGATATTCTTGCCCTCACGCGCCCCCTCAGTCTTCTTCTGCAATCACCTCAAGTGGATTCAGTTACAGCATCTGATTCTCTGAAAGACGTACTGTCGGTTCTGGAAAAAAAAAGAGAGCAAGCAGAAACATCATTTCACTTGGTGTACGAGAAAGCTACTGCAGTCGCTTCAGAGATGGGGATCGACATCACAGTACCACGTGTATCAAAACGGCAAGGAAACAGGGCCAACCACCCATACTCTTCTCCTGAAGAATATTTCCGACGGGCCGTGTACATTCCCATTCTTGATGCTACGTTGTCTGACCTAAAAAGTCGCCTTTCTGATGAAGTCATGGGTTCTTTTAAATTGCGTCTTCTTCTCCCATCCGCAAGCTCCGGCACGGCATTTGTCCAGGACCTAGGATCTCCATTAACACCTGAAATCAGAAAAAAATTGGATGAGTTGGCAAAGAAGTACGATACTGCACTTCCAAAGTCATACCTCTTGGAATCCGAATATATGCTGTGGGTTGAAAAGTGGCGACGGATCAATCTTCAAGGTGACCCTCTTCCAGCATCAGCTCTAGAAACCTTAGACGCCTGTGATAGTGACATGTTTCCGTCAATAAGCACGCTTCTAGCAATTTTAGGAACATTGCCAGTCAGCGTTGCGACAGCAGAGCGCTCCTTTTCTACGCTCCGACGTGTGAAATCTTGGTTACGATCGAGAATGGGAGATGAAAGGTTAAACGGCCTTTGTCTGCTTGCTGTCCACCGAGACATACACCTTGACATGAATAGTATAATTGACCGGTTCGCTAAAAACAAGCATCGCAGGATGAACTTAGACATTCTTCTGTAGAAAATAAGTATTTATTTAGTCAAAAGTACTATTAGTTTGCCAAAGCAAAATTAAAATTAGTATAGTAGTAGTTCACTAGTAGTAGTTCACTAAAAACGCAAAAAAAAACACAAAAAACCTTAATGCAGGCATGGTATCTTCGCAGTACGATGACGGTCTCAACCCCGCAATGCAGAGAGAGGTTACACACACAAACACACACACACACACACATATATATATATATATATATATATATATATATATATATATATATATATATATATATATATATATATATATATATATGTAAGTGTTTTCGTGTGTATATATATATATATATATATATATATATATATATATATATATATATATATATACACACGAAAACACTTACACAATGAGGCGCGACCCCCCCGTCAGGTTTAGTCTGGAGCCGCGCCTGCTTACACACGCACACAGCTTACACACACGCTGACAGGGTACTTAAGCACAGAACAACGTAACTAAACCACGTCGCCGGCCGCGGCATGCCGGCACACGCGAAGACGTGGACACAAAAGACTGACACCACAAGATTTTCACTCAAATTTACTCACCAGGGCCTTCTCAAGCTCCTCCGCGGCCTCTTCTAGGCTTGAGTCGAAGCTGACCTCCCCGAAAAGCTCGATGGTGTCGCCGTCGCCCTCCATCTTCCCCACACGTTGATGCACCACTGAGGAACCGGCGTCCTGAGGATCCGCGCGCCGGCCGGGTCCCCCCCTCCCCTTCCCCTATCAGCGCCTTTCCGAAAAGGCGCTACGTTTCGTCTTGATTCCAGACGACCCCGGCAAGGGGGAGTCCCGGCGCGGCACGGCGCGAAAAATTAAAAAGTTGGGGCGGCGGCGCGCTCGGTTCGGCTCGCGTCATCGTCGGGACAGCGCAGCAGCGGCGTCGGTGTAGAGCGGAGCCCTCCCCTCGGCGCTGCGTAGTGCGGAACGGAGGAGGGGGGGGAGGTCCGCGCTCCCCTCCTCTTCCCAGCGCGGCGCGGACGGCTGGCGTGTTTTCGGCTTTTCGCCTATAGGTTGCGGTGAGGGAAGCTGGCGTGTTTCGGCTTTTCGCCGATAGGTGGCGAGTGTGTCGTGGCATCCTGCGTATAAATTAAGGGCCGTCGACGTCAGTTCATCATACCACCATGGTTTCCTTCGCCGCTTGTGACATCCAGATGCTGAGAGGCACAGATGGAGAATACGTGATCAAGGAGTTCTCTCTGTACAGCCCTCTGTGGGACTTCACAATGTGTTCAGAGGTGTTCGCACCACCGTATGACGTCACGTTGGTACCGCACCCTTACCGGCAGCAAAACCAGTATGTGACGAATTTCGTCCATGGACTGCAGTGGCAATACGGTGATAAGCCGTACCCCGAGTGCTCTGACATTATCCGACATTGGACGTCTCTGTACTCACGTGTGTACGTGAAAGGACTGGAGAAGAAGCGTTTGCTTGACAGTATTGTGTCACCTGAGGTGGATATAATTAACATAGAAATCTTAGGATGCCCTAAGCTGAGCAAGCTCCCTAGACTATTTGTGCCGTGGCACTGCACACAACACGCCACGAAACCCATCCATACTTGTGCTGTGTAAAATGCTAGACGCATTGGTTTGTGGTATGTGATGAATACATGTCACCAGTAACATTTTCTTATGTACGCAAAAAATTAAAAACAGAAAAAAGTTTAAAACACAAAAAAGTTTTCACATAAAAAATTTAAAAAATTAAAACAGAAAAAATTGTAATTTATTTTTGTATACATGTTTGCGGTTTTGTATAGGCCTACTGGGGATAGAGTTTTGCGCACAAAAAAATCTAACGACTGCATCTAGCTTGCCTCTAGGGCGCAGTGGGAAACAGCTAGGGATATTTCTTACCTGAGAGTTGGTAGCTCAGCACAGCGCTCCCCTCCCTGCCGCGGGAAGGGAAGTGACAAAGGCTCCCCACGTGTAGCACTGCGTGAGATGTGTTGCCTAGCCGTCAGGCGCTTGAGAGACCACTCAGAAAAAATAAGATTGGGCAATAATCTTATTTTTTGGTGAATGTCGTCCTTGACAAGCCCCTCGTTTAGGTTAGGTTTAGATGGCCGAGGGTTAGGTTTAGGTGACCTGGGGGGCCAAGATGGCCGAGGGTTAGGTTGGGTTAGGTTTAGGTGACCTGGGGGCCAACATGGCCGAGGGTTAGGTTGGGTTAGGTTTAGGTGACCTGGGGGCCAACATGGCCGAGGGTTAGGTTGGGTTAGGTTTAGGTGACCTGAGGGGGGGCAAGATGGCGGCGGTTAGGTTGGGTTAGGTTTAGGTGACCTGGGGGGGGGGCAAGATGGCGGCGGGTGACCTGGGGGGGCCAACATGGCGGCGGGTGACCTGGGGGGCTAAAATGGCGGCGGGTGACCTGGGGGGGCCAAGATGGCGGCGGGTGACCTGGGGGGGCCCTTACTACTGTTAGGTTAGTAGAGGTCAGGGTAGGTTAGGTTCAGGCAGGTAAGGGTAGGCCAGGACTGGTTGAGCGTCATTGATAAGAAAAGGCTGATGTAAGATACGTTCGGAAGCCAGAACATGAGCGTGGTTGCGACCGTGCGGAGAGAGTGACGCCCGCAGGGCGCCCTACTGACCTGCTCCACACGGTCCTACTTGTCAAGTGGCAGCCGCCGGCAGGCCAAGGTAGACGTGCGCCAGGCGTGGAGTGGCGGAACAGTTATTCGCGATGAGCGAAGCCTGTTACGCCATGACGCGGCCTGGCGTACGCCTACCTTGTTTAAAATAAAACAAATAGCAATGACGTCGAGGAACATCGACATCATGGAAGACTCGGGACTTCCATCATCCATTGAGGTGGAGGACACAGACGGTGGACCATCAGAAGTTCACCTCCAGATTTAAAAGTTACTTTGGGTTTGGCCAGGGCCGTAGCGAGGGGGGGGGTTAACCCCCCCCCCCCCCCCCGAAATTCTTCAACGACTAAAAAAAAGGGGAGGAAGGGAAAAGGGAGAGGAAAGAAAAGAAGGGAAGAGAAGGAAAGGGAAGAGGGCAGGGAGGAGGAAAGGGAAGAAAAAGGGAGAGGAGAAGAGAGAGGAAGAGGAGCGGAGGGACGGAGGATGTGAGTTTAAACACTAAACACGTAAATACGCTAATAAACCCGAAACACGACTGAGATGTTGAAGGGCGGCGGCGCGGCGCGGGGCTGCACCCAGAAAAATCAGTTCTTGGAACAAGAACATTGCTCTTGATATGAGAACATCTTGCTCTCAAATGATTTGAGAGCATTTTGATATTCGTGTAAGAGCAATGTTATTGGCCCTAATACAATTACCTTGGTCCGAGCACAAAATGTACTCGAAAAACATGCCTCCGCTAAAAGCAAAAATCAAAGAAATTGTTCTTAATTTTTTTGAATGCGTTCTGTACTTGAAGTAACGGTGCGTTGGACTCTACCTGAGTTCTGCGCATGTTCAGCCGACGGTTTAATTTAATTTTTGCAAAGAAAATACTACAGTCGCGACCGAAATCCGAACCCTGGAATTATGAGTTTGTAGCCTCGCCTAGTCTAACCACTACGCTACGCGGTCTAGTATGGCAATACTGGACCGTGCCCGCGGCACATGATGGGCTTGCCAATAAGTCAAGAGCAGAGGCCGAGAACATGAAGATTGAGAACTGTTCTGTACTTGAACCAAGAACCGACTTTTCTGGGTGTACCGGCTGCACCGCGCGCGCTAAAAACGTACGTATAAAACACTAAAAAGAGCAATACATACATTTTTTCGTAAACAAATTACTGACCCGGTCTCTGCACAATACATATTATTACCCTTTTCCGCGCGCGCGCCCTGCACATAGGCAACCATCAATACACGAAAATTTTTGACGCCCCCCCCCCCCCCTTGGGGGGAGGACGGCCGGGCAGCCGCCGGAGCGGGCGGGCCGGTCCAGCGCTCCTCATAGTTTTTACCTTTTAAGCGGTTTGATTTGAGCAGAAACGGAAAATATCCCGGGGACTTGTTCGGGACCACATCGGCCGCACGGGCCATTGGTCGCAAGTCAATTTTCGCGTCCGTTCTTGTGATATCAGTGATTTTGTGTTCCGCCAGGGCCCGGCCACGCCGGGCCGCCATGGCGCGAAAGCCAGCGAGGCCCTTGGGGCCGTGCTTGTGGTCCTACAGGGCGTGTGTTGTGTGCAGTGCTGTGTGCCAGTGATAAGTGACACACACCGAACCATCTAGTGAAGTTACATAGTGCCAGTGTCTAGTGTTTGTGTGACGACTCCCCACGCGGGAACCCCCTCCGGGTGACCCTAGGCGGTCTCGCCTCGCCCCTCCCCCCCCCCCCCCCTCCCTCCTCATACCCCTGTGTGCCCTGGGCTGCTCGGCCCGGGGCGGGTCTCGAAACGGGTACCCGGCTAGAGTCTAGATAGCGGCTAGAGAGCCCTCGGCAGGCCGGCAAAATAGAGGTTAGGTGCCCCATCCCCGGCATGGTGCGGCTAAACGTGCGTGCCCCCCCCCCTCCCTTCCCCTGCCTCGGCGACGCTGGTGCAGCACTGCGAGGCTGCGCGTGTGCATACAATACCCCCCCCCCCCTCCTTCCCCTCCCCTCTCGCCCTGCCCCCGCAACGGCTCGGCCGCCGGAAAATCCCGAGGACCGAGGACAACAGCTGGACAGGCTGCGTCCGAAATCAAGGAAGCAAGACATACGAAGACAGACCCGTAGGACCGTTGGAGACATGACTGCGGACGCGACTCCCGCCGGCCCACGCGGCCCCGCCGCTACACCCGCTCCACAGCAAGCTCTACCTGCTCTACCCAACCCTGAAGCATCCACAGGCGCTGCCGCAGAACTTCAGATAAGTGTATCCTCGGGGTCTGGTGATGGCCGTGTATTACAGGGAGAGGGACGGGCGACGACCCCTGGCAGCAACGCCGACGGCGCGGAGTAAGTACGCACAGCTTGCGCCCCAGGTGTCAGTGAAGTACCTTCGGAGGCCCCAAGACCCCCCGCGGGAGGAAACAGCGCGACTCATGAGAAGCCCAAATGGCAGCGGCGTCGACCAACCAAAGAAAAGACGCAAAGAACCGCGCGAAGCCATGGAATACGCAGGGCAAAAAGAAGCGGGTGCCAGCGAAGACCATTGCGCCCCCCGCCAGGACGGCGGGTGAGCCAGAAACCAAAACCAGAACCACCACTAATCCCTTCTCTTGCAGCGGCCTTCGACTCCACGTAGCGCTATCAGCCGGCGGTTGCCCTTCATGCGAAGCAGGCATAGCGTGAAATGGACGAGGTCCCACCCCGGCGGAACTCACTTCTCCGTCGGGTGTATCTAGTCGCGAACGCTTAGGCGTACGCCCTAGTCCGGTTGGGACGGAAAGCGTCCCTAATACCGAAACCAACCAACCCCCCCCCCCCCCCCCCCCCTTACCCCTCTCCCCCCCCCCCTCGAAATCAAGGTCTAGCTACGGCCCTGGGTTTGGCAAAGAGCCGACCGCATCGATCCGCTGTGGCGCGAAAAATTAAGCGGTCTCGCAGGGCGTGCCAGTCAACCTACGGGATGTGTGATGTCTTAAGTGTTGTGCTGAAGTGTTCAGAAGTGCGCCGCGTCTTGTGGAGCCATGAAGTGCCGGTGTCAAGTGCGTGTCTGTCGACGCCCCACATGCAGCGTCCCTGCCCTACTACCCTCAAGGCGGTCTTGCCACGATGATGTAAGAATGTGAAAATACCCTTGACCTCTCAGTTTTTTTTTCTTTAAACTTTCGATGCATTAAAGTCATTGTCCTGGGTCGCTGCCGTATTCGGAACCCCTGAGGCCACCGCTACCCACCCCGAGCAATGTTGATTGACTGACCGATGGCGAAGCCCTGGACCAACTGGGTCAAAAATGTTTTGTCTGTTTGTCCGCGCTATTCCTCGAGAACGGTTAGACGTAGAAAGCTCAAATTTGGACCACATCTTTATTGCAGCACACCAGACTCAACCTCCCCTCAGGGGCACCGCAGCCCAAGCGGTTTTTTAGATAATTTTCACGTGTTGTAACTTATAAACATGCCTTTGCAAAGACTAACTGTGGAGCAGCGTCTTCGGATGAAAGTAAGATTTTTAGTTAACACTGTCGGAGTCTTTTTGGTCTTGTATACAGTGCTATGAACATTTTTTTCAGAATGAAGAACTGGAAAAAGAAATCCAGAGGTTGGCCATAAAAATAATTGCGGGAGACCAACTACGCTTGGAAGAAGGGTTTTTAGCTAGCACTGCCGGAGTTTTTTGGTATTGTATACAGTGTTATAAACATCCTTTCAGCATTTTTTTTAAGAATGAAGAACTGAAAAAAGAAATCTAGAGGTTGGCGCAATAATTCTGATGCTCTTCTAAGAAGTGCACTCACTTGTGCTCACTCAATTAGCCGAAGTCAAAGGGGTTCGAATCTCGGTTACTGAACACTCCATGAAGACTCCAGTGGTGTTTGATGAGGGCTTGGTTCCTAGTATTCCAGCCTTAGCTCCAACTGAACTTCCATCATGGCCACCTACGCACAATAAATACACATGAAACATCAAGGCAAACACTGTCTATTCCAGCTTCCCAATCCCTCACACACGAGACATGAGAAAGTGTTCAACATACAGCATACAGGAGCAAAAGGAAAAGTCAAGTAACATATTCAATAGAAATCCAAAAAGCAAATAAGCATATAAAATCCATTACAAATGAATAAGTTCTTTACGCATGGTTCAAAATATATACTCATCTACACTGGGGTAAAATACCTAAACTTGACGGCTTAAAGACTTCAAGTAAAACAAGGTAGGCGTACGGCAGACCGCGTCGCACAGTGGTCTGAGAGGCACGTAAGAGAGGAAAATATAAATAACTCTCTCACTATTTGTCCAAATTGTGCCAAATTTGAAGCATAGCCTTCTAAGGCAATGACCTTTCGAATACGTAGAGCGTTAGGCAATCTGTACTAAACTGACCTCCCTTTTGTCATTTTTTCCCCGATTTGTGTCAATTTTGAAACATAGCCTTCTGAGGCAATGAGCTTTTAAATACTAAACGCGGTAGGCAATCTAAGTAGGCAATCTGTACTAAACGAACCTCCCTTTTCATCTTCCCCAATTTGTGTCAACTTCGAAACATAGGCTTCTGAGGTATTGACCTTTCTAATACTGAACGCGGTAGGCAATCCAAGTAGGCAATTGGTACGTTAAGTAAGTCATTGTCATCGAATTTTATGGAATATGGTGAGATACCGCCTCAAAACTCTTGCTGTGGCAATGCAATTTCCAAACAAAAATAAAGATAGGCAATAGGTAATATGAAAAGGTAATGTCGGAAAATAGGCGACGGGGGCGAGTTGACCGGCACAGCATGTCACGGCACGTCGCGTCGTCTGCACCTGATGTGCACTCTGGTTTGAAGGCACGTCGTCCGGCAAGCAACGGGCTTTGGTTTTCGATAGATTAGACATTTCTCTAGCTCTCTGTACCGGAGCGAAGGTAAAATAAAAATATTTCAAAAATAGGTTTTTTCCTACTTTTCGGCGCTCTCAGACCACTGTGCGTCGTGGCGTAACAGGCTTCGTTCATCGCGAATCACTGTTCCGCCACTCCACGCCTGGCGCACGCCTACCTTGGCCTGCCGGCGGCTGCCACTTGACGAGTAGGATCCTGCGGGGCGATTCAGTAGGACGCCCTGCGGGCGGCACTGTCTCCGCACGGTCGCAACCACGCTCATGTTCTGCCTTCCGAACGTATCTTACATCAGCCTTTTCTTATCAATGCCGCTCAACCAGTCCTAACCTACCCTTACCTGCCCGAGCCTAGCCTACCCAGGCCCCTACTAACCTAACCTAACCGAGCGTAACCCACTCGCGTCACTGACCCGTCCCTCCACGACAGGCGCATGGCGCATACTGACTTTACCCAACCGGGGGATGTATAATTTTGGACCACATGTGAAAATTATCTATGAAACCGCTTGAGCTAAGGTGCCCTTGAGGGAGGTTGACTCTGGTATGATGCAAGAAAGATGTGGTCCAAATTTCAGCTTTCTATGTCAAACCGTTCTCGAGATATCCCACGGACAGACAAACAGACAGACAATACATTTTTGACCTAGTCGGGTAAGGGCTTCGCTTTCGCTCAGCCGAAAACGAAGTGGAGCTAAGACACTGTAAGGGGACTCGGAAATCGGAAATTTAATCTGCGTGTTGTTTCGAATGCCATGTGATAGATAACAAAGCAGTACTTGCCTCGCCAACCACTTGCCCGTCAGTCTACGAAAAAAATAGGTCGAAGCTTGGCCGGTCGCCGCCCATGCCCGGTCGGGCTCCATCAGTTTATTTTCCATCGCGGGGATCCCAGTCATCAACAAAATTCCGACGAAGACACATCGTACGTAATCGAGTCTGAAATCACCAAAATCGCAAAGAGACTCACAAGAACCATTACGCAAGCCAAACTATTTCCACACTATTAGCAGACTTGCTGGACACAACCTGTTATGAGAAATTGGTGGGCAACTGTGGATTACAGTGTTTATGTTATGATTGGATTGCGTGGGTTATTCGGTGCCCGCTTTGCTTGATAATGGTCTTCGAGGCATAACTGCTGAGCTGAATTTGAAGTGGGGTCCTTCTCTTGTATTGTCATCTGTTTTTGATGGTGGTAGGGGCAGGTTGGAGAGGAAAGAATACTAGGTTGGTAATCACTATAGACGATTTACATTGGCTGCAATGCCAAATGAAAACACGATTTTGCGAGGCCTACATCTAAAAATTTAAGGGCTTTTCAGTGGTTGGACGTGAATATGGCCACACCACTGTTACCGTCTGTCAATCTTGTCTGAGCAGGGTGGTGGAATAATAGATACTCTCTGGTTGAAGTGCCGGAGCGAAGTGACAGATTTTTATTCAAAGCAGAAGTTACCAAAATCACAGTATAGATCTATAGAGGGCGGTGCCTCGTGTTGCCAACATAGAAATTTTAATATTATCATAAACAGGTTTACCAACATGATACCCCTCCATAAGATTAAAAATTCTTTCCAAAAAAAACAGGTCACAAAATAAAAATTACAACAGTATATCACATAGAACAGTCAAGATCTTAATACATAAATTACAGCTAGATGACTTAAAAAATGTCCCAAAAATCAGTCTTGCAGTCAGGTACAAATAAGGACAAAAAACTTATAAACTAAAACCTAAAAAAACATACAGCAGGAAAAAAAAATTCAAATGGTCAGTCCCAAACTTCCACACAAAAGTTGATGACGTGGCCCTGGAAGACCCTTAGTACAGATATCAGCCACCATGTCCTGTGTGGATACATAATCAATTTTCAACTTCCCCTCATCACACAAGTCCTTAAGAAAGTGATATCTAATGTCTGTGAACCTCAGTTTTCTTGAAAGTGCATCCTGGGCAATGCAGGCGATGGCTCCCTGATTGTCCGATCTGATGCTGACGGGAAACTTGAAATCTGGTGTAACTTCTTGAAGGAGGGCGATGGTTCGCACTGCTTCTTTTCCAACTTCGGTGAGAGCAACCAGTTCTGCCTGGGTACTACTGAGTGCCACGCTGCGTTGTTTTCTCGACTCCCAGCAGGTAGCAGCTCCTCCCAACAAAACAACAAAACCAGTATAAGATCTCCTATCCACAATACAATTGCCCCAATCCGAATCTGAGTAGAATTGTAAGTCACCACCATGGTTCGAATAAGTCAGTTTAAAGTTAATAGTGCCCTTGAGATACCGTAGCACTCGTTTCAGAGCAGTCCAATGCTCCTCAGAATGGTGGTTACTGAATTGACTGAGTACTGACAATGAATGCATGATATCAGGCCTAGTGCCTACAGCTAGAAACATTAAACGACCAAGAAGCTGCTGATATGGCTTGCCAGTTATCTCGGTCTCAGGGTCCGCAGCCTGTAGTCGCTGTGATGAGCACAAAGGAGTGGATGCCGGGTTGCAGTCTTGCATCCTGAAGGCTTCCAAAGTTTCTTCAATGTAGTTACTCTGGTCCAAGCTGATTGTCCCCTCCTTCAAATCGTGCCGGACTCTGATCCCCAGATAACTGCTAACTGGTCCAAGCTCCCACACCTCAAATTCTTTGGCCAATGCTTCCTTGAGAACTCCAATACCTGACAATTCAGAACCAAAAATTAGTAAATCGTCTACATATACTGCCACAACCATTCCAGCAGGTGTGTTATAAAAAACACACGGTTCCGTCTCAGATTTTGTGAATCCTAATGAAGTGAGGAATCCGCTGATCCGCTTATGCCATGCCCTTGCGGCCTGTTTGAGTCCATAAATGGCTTTCGACAGCTTACACACCATGCCAGGGTTCTTGTTGAAACATTCTGGTTGATCCATGTAGATGGTTTCATCTAACTTTCCTTCCAGGAAAGCACCTCCAATGTCCACATGATGAATCTTCCAGTCCTTTCTTACAGCAAGAGCAAAAAGTAACCTGATGCTACTATGGCTGACAGTCGGTGAATAGGTGTCATTAAAATCAACCCCATACCGCTGATCAAACCCTCTCGCCACCAACCTGGCCTTGTAACGTACTGGAACTCCACTGGCATCCTTTTTTAGTTTGAAGACCCATTTGCTGGAGATAGGCTTCCTTCCTTCTGGTGCAAGTACAAGTTCCCATGTCCCATGTCGCATGAGAGAATCATACTCCTCTTGCATCGCCTTCCTCCATTCGCCAGCATCCTGTCTCGCAAGTGCCTCTGCAACAGTCACGGGATCATTTAGAGAAACATGGAAACCATAAACAAAGTCATCTCTTCTGTTGGTTCTACGGGTTCTCATTGGGTATCTTCGTTCCTGTACTGCAGGGTCTTGAAGCTCTTCGTGGTCCTCTTGTTCTTCAGTTTCAGGTTCTTGATTTCTTGGTTCCGGTTCTGGGTGCACATTTGCTGGCTCTGGATGTTGGTTTTCTGGCTCTCCAGCTGCCGGCTCTTGGTGCGCCTGCTCAGCAGCCGGTTCCATCTGCAGTTCAAGAATGAAATTAGGAAAGATGTCATAATCTGAAAACACAGGTTTGTCAGGAAGTGCTTGAACTCCCTCCAAGAAAGTGGCGTCTCTTGACTTCACAATGGGGCCTCCAAGGTTGCTGGGGTCAACAAATCTCCATGCTTTTGATACATCGGAATATCCTACAAAAATCATCTTCTTTGATCTTGGGTCCAGTTTTCCTCGAAGTTCCCTGGGAACGAGAACATAGGCTGCACTGCCAAAAATTCTAAGGTTGCTCAAGTCCACTGCCTTTCCACTCCAAATTTCTTCGGGGATTATCCCTTTCAGTGGTGCTGATGGTGACCTATTTCTCAAATACACCGTGCACATCACACTTTCTGCCCAAAACCGTTTGTCCAAACCTGAATCAAACAACATACATCTTGATCCATCCATTATAGAAAGGTTCGCCCTTTCAGCACGACCATTTTGTTCTGGTGTGTAGGTACAAGTTGTCTGATGAACAATACCATTACTCTCATAGTAACTCTTGAAATTATTGCTTAAAAACTCAGTCCCATTATCAGTGCGAAAAACCTTCAGCTTTCTTCCTGCCTGAGTCTCAACCATAGCCTTAAACTTCTTGAATGTCTCAAACGTCTCAGACTTGTGTTTCAACACATAAGCAAAAATCTTCCTGCTATGGTCGTCGACAAACACAAGGACATACCTGGTCCCACCAAAAGAAGCAATCTTCAGTGGTCCCATGATATCCGAATGCACTAGGTCCAGCAAATCATCAGACCTGCTATCAGAATCTGGGAATGGTTTCCGACGCATTTTGCCTTCTAAACAGACTTCACATGGTTCAGCATTTAACCTAACCGTCACATTTCCAAGTTTCTCTTGAATCTTTTGCATAGACTTGGCTCCCAAATGGCCCAACCGCCGGTGCCACACCTTCTGGTCCACAGTCAATAATGCTCGAAGTTCACTTGGTCGAGGACAGTCACCTTGGTTGATGATGAAAAGACCATTCTTTCTTCTGGCAGATAACCATGCTTCACCCTCCTTACTAATGATACATCCCGTCTTGCTGAATTTGACATCCATACCTTTGTCTAACATCCCAGACACAGAGAGCAAATTTGCCGCAATACCTGGCACAAACAACACTTCCTTAATTCTGACAGGCCCAAACTCTCCTCTTAAAGTAACTTCACCGAGACCATGGGTGCGCAAGATCTCGTTGTTTGCCACATGCACCTCCCTTCTATTGTGCGTATTTGACAATTTGCTGAACATAGCTTCCTCCCCACACATGTGAGTGGAGGCACCAGAGTCAATGTACCAATCAGATGTTGAAGAGGTTAGCAAGGCCACATCAACAGAAGACAACATGCATCTTTCAACCTGTACCTTGTCATTTACAACCGCCAACGCTGCTCTCTCCTTCTGTTGCTTCTCCTTCCATGCCTTGAATTTCTTGCAGTCCTTCTTGAAATGTCCTTTCTTCTTGCAGAAGAAACAGGTTGCCTCCTTCTTCTTGTCTGCTTCCGTCTTCTGCTGTGGGCGTTCCTTGACCACCATGGCTGAATCAACTGTTGACATAACATTGCAGTTTAAAATTTTCTGGCGAACAAACTTCATGTCAAGTTTCTGATTGAGAGAGGACAAGGTAATCTTGAGAGGTTCAAAATGGCTTGGAAGGCCCAAAAGCATGATGTATGCAATAACCTCTTCATCCATACCCTTCTCCTGACTCTTAAGTCTCTCCTGAATTGATACAATCTCATTTAGATACTCAAGAATGTTAGCACACTTGTCTGCCCTGATGCTGAACAGCCGTTGATACAACTCCATGCGGCTGTTAGAGGTGTCGGCCTCGCACGATTCCTTTAGCAGATCCCAAGCCCCCTTCGGATTAGTTTTGTTGAAAAGCATGGGGTGCAGGGATGAGTCAACATTGAATACAATTCTGTAAAAGGCCCTGTCCGCCTTCACCGGGTCAGCTTCTGTACCCAGAACAACATTCCACAGATCTTCCGTAACAAGTATCCCTTTCATTAGAAAAGCCCAGGAACTATAGTTCTCTTTTCCTGTCAATCTCTGTTTGTCATTCAAGTTGTATGAACTATTTACAATGCACTTCAGACCGGTACCACCATTGCCTGCTCCGGCATTGCCATCACCGTCTTCATTGTGGTTCGGCATGGTGCTGTACTTAACCAAGTCGAGTAGTCCGTTGTCTTCTTATAATCCACGTGTCTGGGCCCATAACCTGTCAATCTTGTCTGAGCAGGGTGGTGGAATAATAGATACTCTCTGGTTGAAGTGCCGGAGCGAAGTGACAGATTTTTATTCAAAGCAGAAGTTACCAAAATCACAGTATAGATCTATAGAGGGCGGTGCCTCGTGTTGCCAACATAGAAATTTTAATATTATCATAAACAGGTTTACCAACATGATACCGTCGAATGTCGTAAACTGCTCTGAAAGTGACATAACTATCGGGAACTATTGATGTCTTGACAAATCACGCTCTTCGACTGGTGCAAACTGTCCATCAGCTGAGAAGCACTTGCCTCAATGATTACCAATGTCATCATTACACGACATGAGTCGTCATTGCCCAATGCTGTCAATCGACATTTGTTGTCATGGGGTCTAAACGAGAAATGTTTCGCTTTGGTACAGGATGACAGGTTTCGTAGGTTTACGACAGGGTCATCTGTAAGAGTGTTGTCAATCGACAATTTTTTTTAGTGCAGAGCGCGCGAGCGGGGCGCCTGTCGCGGCACGCTCCGTCCCGGCACTGGGCTTGCGTCCGCGCTCCGCATTTCAACGCGCCTCTGTCCGCTTTCGCTCAAACTTAAATTATACTTATTCTAGACCTGGATGCTTTAAATAAACCCTGTGAGGCGAAACTTTTTTTTGAAACACCCTACCTGACATGATGCGTCACAGGTTGTGAAGCTCAAGTGCTCACGTCGCAGCGTCGAGGGTTCTAGTTCACGAAGAAGTACACAGCTACGGAGTAGAAGGGAATGTGAGATTATTTCCACGCCAGATCACTACCCGGTGGGGGGTCGTGGGTTGGGTAGATTAGGCTCGGCCAAATAAGAGAAGGGTAAGTTAGATCGTCCCATTTTGCCACTAATTTCAAGAAGTCATGACGCGTGCAAATCTCTGGAGGTGCACCTGTCCATGCGCACATTGAACAACATTTAGAATACGACGTGACAGGGGTTATCAATAATGAACAATCGGGCATTATTTGCGGTGTTAGCGGGTACATGTTCTGCGGACACGACACCCATAACGCAATGATTACCTTCATGTCAATGAGTCTACATTTTGGCCCTTTTTAATAAACAATAAATAAAATGATGAACACAATGCCGCAACGGTAGGTTTCATGGTCCGGATGTGTGAGAATGACTTTGTCACGACCTAAAGATATCCGGAATCAACCTTGTACAGGGGCTGCTATGACATTTCGGACACTATGGGAACACTGCCTAAAGAGAAAATTGAACATATTTCGGCTACTATGGGTCGTGAGTAGTGTTGCGGCCTGATGCGACTCACTGCTAAGCATAGTGGTCTAACGAACTGCTCTGCAAAGCTTTTAATTCGAGATGCAATTTTTTTTTGCAGTTTTTATTGCGTACCGTTTAACAGGAAGAAGAAAAGGAGGTGTATTTTCTAACCCCTTCACTGCATACTCATGCATTGAGGCGTCTGCTCTTTGTTCTTCCTTTCATCTTACAGGATTCAGTGACGTCAGTAGTCACTGCGGCGTCGTCCGTTCGTGTGGTATGCAGTTGAAAATGTACACATAGAAGATGATAGTGTCGCGTTGAACACTATGTAAGCAAATTCGGGTATAGCAAATGTGGGAAGCGAACCAATCGATTTTGTAGAGTTTCTCGGCGTTTCAAAGCGCACGGTATTCATGAATATGAAGAGTGCTTACTTTTGTACACGTATCAACGGAGTGGCGCAAAAAACGTGGTTCGTGACAGCGTATCTGTTTGCTCGTGAGGTGAAGAAAAAGGAAAGAAACCATACATTTCGGTTGGACCCATACTCAATACATGTCCTCCGAGCAACATGCAACTTGCTGTCTTCCTCCTCCTCCTGGGCATCTCCTCCGGGATGGCAGCTATCTTCGTCAGCCCAGAGGTGAGCACCGGGATCAGCGAACTAACGCCGCCGTGCAAGTGTCGGGACTATACTTTTCCCATTGCAATGAAGTAGCTACCATGTGACAGTGTTACACGACTCAATTCCACGCACTGTAAAAATAATTCGTCATGTGACAATAATTACTGATGTCAAATATTTGTCACCTAAATATTTCGTCGTTTTATGATTTCCTCGTCACGTAACGAAATAATTTGGTGACAAAATTTTCGTCTTTTCTGCGCTAAACGGTGCAAAAAATGAGTTTCTATGATACAAGTGTTGTTATGTGACGAATTTTCGTCACAGCAAGTGTGTCGAAAAAATCTTGAACAAAATTTAAGAGTGGATTTTTTGTAAAGTGACGAAAAGTATTTTTACAGTGCGACAAGAGGAGGGCGCAAATACTGTAGAAATTCACCGAAAACGATTTAGGCAAAAAGGGGCTCAAAGAGGCCATTTACATACCTCCATCTCAGACTCTAGATTTGAGACACGAGTTAGTTTAGGCTTGCCCCGGGACAAAAAAAGAATAGGGCCACATGACCTCTTCTGTTTAAAACCGCGAAAGAAATGGGTTGAGGTGAGACCTGCAACTAAAATTCCTATCTGTGATCGGAAAACGTCATGTGACGGCACGCCATTTTCGACATCTAGGGATCAAGCCGAGACTAACATTGATCTTAAATGTGGAGTCTGGGGTCGAGTTCATAAAATAGCCTCTCCAAGCCCCTTATACCCTAAAATTGGGCAATGGTCATGACTCTTTCGTTCTCAGTCGAAGGCAAACTATTTTATTTGCGGCAAAGGTGCGCTATTTAAGTTCCACACCGTGTCTCTGAAATATTTGTAAGTACAAGAGAAACTTTCTGCTTTGAAGGAACCCGAATTTCAGTAATAACAAGCTGGCGGGCTTGGCCTCTCGGCGGCGATTTGGGGGGGGGGGGGGCCTCCGCCCCCCACTTCCAATCACTTTTAACCTCAGCCCGTCCCGACTCACCACGGTGTGCCTTTGCAGTCGCAAAACACGGGTCTTTTGGAGGCCAAGACTTTTTTCCTGCAATTCCCTGACGCAGGTTGTGACAGTCATCTACAGTACAGGATGCCTCTCAACAATGTCGGTGGGGCACGAGGGAGGAACCACTTCGCGTGTACACCTTGCTCGTTTGGCACAAGGCTTCATATCTTAAGATTTTCTCCGAAGTTTTTGGTGATTTCTGGTCTTTTCCCGAGACCAGATATGCATTAAATCGCATTAAATATCCAATTATGTCTTGGATTGATAATAAACTTAAATTCCAATATTCATCATTACATCGGCTTGTAATCAGTAATCATTTGTACACTTCGGGTCGGTGTGACGGCGCGGTCTGATGCGTCGAATCATAGCAGAGAAAATCGGTGGTTCCAATATGAGATCCGTTCTTATTTTACGTTCATAACATTGTTTTAAGCTTGAGTTTGACACCAGAGTTTCTCACCCCAAAGGACCAATCAGCGGTAGGCGCTGGATTTTTAAAAATTCTTTGTGTCAGGGAAAGCGGAGCACAGTGGGCTGAGATCCTAAAAAGGTGATTACAAGTCAAAATAAAATTTCCCCCCTGAAACAAATCAAATGCTTGAAAGTCAAAGAGCAATGTTCAAACCATGAGAATCAATTCATATTTTTGCGAAAGCGCCTTTGATGTGTCTATTTTAACATATATGAGTGTGACGGTCCTTTCCCGCCGCAGCTCGCGTTTATACCGTTTTAAGACAACTGATATGTCTTTGAAAAGGACGAAAAAGTGAAAGGACAATTTGTCTTTTTCCTGCTAGATTCAACCCATCTTTACACTGGTACGTGGCGCCGTGTCGTGCAATTAACATATATGCGAGGCGCTCGAACGCCTCGTTCGGGCGTCGAAAATTTGAGATATCTTGATGTCGTGACCGGTTGCTTGTATCGGAGGCGTGTAAGGCTGTGAGAAAACACTAACGGATTACGTGGTCAAAGGGAATTTTGCTACTAGCAGCTAACTTGCGAGTAATTAGAAATATTGCGCGTCACCGGAAGGGTAAAGTCGGCCGTACCGTCTACTGCTAGGGCTCTGTTGGTGCTGCGTTGAGCAGGTCAGTAATTTTAAAAAGTACAAGAAGCGTGTTGCTCGCACGGTGCTCCGGTTTAAAATATATTATAGCAAAATTTTTAAGACCACTTGAAAGAGTCGCACAGTGGTCTGAGAGCGCCGAAAAGTGGGAAAAAAACCTATTTTTGAAATATTTTTATTTTACCTTCGCTCCGGTACAGAGAGCTAGAGAAATGTTTAATCTATCGAAAACCGAAGCCCGTTGCTTGCCTATAGCTAGCCTTTGTATTGAATTTTTTATTCAAATGTGAGGTTACGTGCCCTTCGGGGAAGAATTCCTGCCACGGCGTTTTGCGGGGGTCACTTTGCAACGTGTTTGTAGCCCACCCACACCCGAAAATACACTTCCAATATTAAACTAAGGTTCCAAAAAGTCTTTTCATTACGATCGGCTGTAATTTTACACTAAAACCCCCTCAAAGCTCTTTAAAATATATTTTAATGCGCAAGGTAGAAATGAGCACGAAGCGGCTCGATACGTCGTAGTATATTTGAGATTTAAAAAGTTCCAGGACGTTCCAGATGCTGTGCGTTGGTTTATTAACTCGTTGAAGTATACTCATGTGATGCCACACACAGTCGCATGCCCTAATCTGCCCCTTTGTAAATGGCAAACCAAAATCTGCGACCCGGAGCGGTGCGCGCGCTTGAGCAGCGCAGCAGACGCCGGGCAACATCACCTCTAACTGCTGACTCGCGCGCGCGGACGACGTGCCTTCAAACCAGAGTGCACATCAGGTGCAGACGACGCGACGTGCCGTGACATGCTGTGCCGGTCAACTCGCCCCCGTCGCCTATTTTCCAACATTACGTTTTCATATTACCTATTGCCTATCTTTATTTTTGTTTGGAAATTGCATTGCCACAGCAAGAGTTTTGAGGCGGTATCTCACCACATTCCATAAAATTCGATGACAATGACTTGCTTAACGTACCAATTGCCTACTTGGATTGCCTACCGCGTTCAGTATTAGAAAGGTCATTACCCCAGAAGCCTATGTTTCGAAGTTGACACAAATTGGGGAAGATGAAAAGGGAGGTTCGTTTAGTACAGATTGCCTACTTAGATTGCCTACCGCGTTTAGTATTTAAAAGCTCATTGCCTCAGAAGGCTATGTTTCAAAATTGACACAAATCGGGGAAAAAATGACAAAAGGGAGGTCAGTTTAGTACAGATTGCCTACTTAGATTGCCTACTGCGTTTAGTATTTGAAATGTCATTGCCTCAGAAGGCTTTGTTTCAAAGTTGACACAAATCGGGGAAAAAAATGACAAAAGGGAGGTCCGTCAAGTACAGATTGCCTACTTGGATTGCCTACCGCTCTACGTATTCGAAAGGTCATTGCCTTAGAAGGCTATGCTTCAAATTTGGCACAATTTGGACAAATAGTGAGAGAGTTATTACTTTTTTCCTCTTTTACGTGCCTCTCAGACCACTGTGAGTCGCTGCCAGCTTTCGGAAGTTGGACAAAAATAAATATTTTCGAAAAGTTACAAAACACATTCCTTATGTAAAAACGGTTAAAGTAACGCCCCAAAGGGCGCAAATTTCAATATAAATGTTATACAGTTAGAGATGTCGGCGATTTTAAGGCAAACACCTGCGCGATCCGCAATTTGATGAATTTTTCACTTAAAATCACTGACACATTGTGAAAACGTACCTTAATACAGCAGACAGTGTTGAAAAATTGATAAAAAGGCATTATATGCATTATATTACAATCAACAAATACTCAATGTCGGTTAAAAGTTAATATATTATCCCGAAATTACTCGCCAGATGCACATAATTTAAAACCCCAAAATATGAGATCAGCGCACCCCAAAACCCCGAAAATTAACCACTTTGGACTTTTGATCACCT
This sequence comes from Megalurothrips usitatus, assembly GCA_026979955.1. Classification (NCBI taxonomy): domain Eukaryota; kingdom Metazoa; phylum Arthropoda; class Insecta; order Thysanoptera; family Thripidae; genus Megalurothrips; species Megalurothrips usitatus. The sequence goes on from CM049601.1 coordinate 1,452,592, forward strand.
TTGCCGATCTCCGTCCAGTGCGTGAGGTCGTAATATGTTTTACCCAAATCAGTGAGCGTGGTCTCTTCTCTTTGACTATGCGCAGTTCGTCCTAACAGTGTTCCGAGAAGTCACAAATTCTCCTACAGCACACCTCCCTGGCCTGTTACAGATATGTGCCGCAGTCGAGCAAAACTGCAAGACGCAGTGCGAGCCGACTAGGAAGAACTTCCAGTACGACACATGTATGAGCGGCTGCCCAAGGGTGGGCTGCGTCAAGAAATCAAGCACCTCTTAGAAAATTTTAACCTGTTCTTAAGACCTGAGCACAATTAAAACAGAGTTCTGATGCTTCGCAGGTCTCTCATTCCCCTTTTCGCTTTGCTTACAGGGAGTAGAGATAAGATATAAATTGACTGAAATGGCTAACATCTGAGAACAGCATTTAGTCGCCATCTTGCATTTCTGTTCGAGACATATTTTGTACACGTACTTGTCGCCTGTCAGAGATCAGGCAGATAGTTTGACCGTGCCGGGTCGTGCAATTCGAGCTGGCGCCCAGCGCGGCCCGGGGGACTAGCAGATCGCCCAGCCGCTGCCGTATATTCCTTTCCCGCGATGTGAGAATGAAAACGAACTGCCTTAACACATATTTGGAGAGGGTCGATCCCACGGGTGTTGCACTGTTAAAAATTTCAACGGTAAATGCTTACGGCCATTACTAAAAATAGGTTACCTGGTCTGAACCTTACGGTTCATTACAGTTGGTACCGTAGCGTAACAGAAACGGTGCGGACCGTAGACCGTCGCCTTAAATACAATTCATGATAAACAGATAACATATGGAAGTGGTATTTATTTTATCATGAAATGTTTTTACGGTGAAGTTCTACAGTCTACACCATAATTGTCAGGCTACGGTACTTACCGTAACATCAAATTACATTTCTCCCCGTCGTGGTCAATTCTGTAGTGCCGTAATACAGGATGGACGGCTAAGGACCTTATTTTGTTACGGTATTTTTAACCGTGTGGTTCTGAAATGGAATGTCTTCATGTCGACTTCCGAAGTATCCCTACCCACTGTACATCTCGGGCGGAGAAATCAAGTGTGCCAGCCTGTCGGGGTCACGCCTATCGCAGTGCCCGCCCGCAGCCAGTCGGCCTTGCTAGTGTCAGGGCTGTGCAGAGCAGCCTTTGGGGCCGCTCCGCAATGGTTTCATCGACGAATGCCGTTGGCCTCCTGTTGATCCTCTCCGCGATGGCAGGTAATGTTGTTCGGCCCTAGGATTTTAGGATTATCTCTCAAGTGGTGTTTGCTTGTGCGAATGATAACGCGTGATTTTACTTATTGGTTCATAATTAAGGGTTTATTTATCGGGTCATGGCACTCACAACTCCGGCTTCCTCCGTCGGACCACGGCCGATGTGTCTCGCCCAAGTTCTCGTTAAAACTGCAAGGACTAGAACGGGCTGAAGGCCCGGCAGGGCTGTTCCAGTCGTAGTTGGGTGGGGGCAAAAGCGCGTCTGCACCGTGAAAATATTTGTCATCACTTTACGAAAAATCTTCTCATAAATTTTGTGCAATATGGTTTCGTTACAAATGTTGTGACGAAAAATCGTCACAAAAACAATTGTATCTGGGAATGATAAATATTTTTTGGATGGCCGTTTAGCGCAGAGGTGACGAACACTCTGTCACCAAATGTTTAGGCGTGCATGGGACCGACGATTGATAAGCGCAGAACAGGCATAACTGGTATCAACCGGTCTGAAACTTCTACTAGTCATGTTTTATGGGCATTGAAACCGAGTTCTGAGTACTCCAACTCTAACTTCCTAGCCCGTCTCGACACATTTCGGTAGAACCGTTGACTAGCCGGCCTATAGTCTGATGCCGACTGTTTGTTCGGACGTCAGATCGCAGACTTATTGTTCACTGGATAATAGACTCCTTTTCAGACGTATATAAACGGACGGTGGCAACAATTGACAAATTTTGTCGCGTTTCTGTCTTATTAGAATTATTTGATTTGTTAGGTTCGGCAAGGCGCACTCCGTCGCGAGTCAGGACGGGGTGAACTTACTGATTTTAATCGTTGCATAAAATGTGTATCACCGGACACACCTGCAGTGACTTTAAGCGGAGGCCGGAGGCCCCCGCGATCGTCGCTGGTGGGCCAAGCCGGCTAAGTCTCTCCGTCGACCGTTCGACGGTGGGACAGGCCAGCTTATTTCAAAAACGATGGTCTTGTGTCGCTGCTAAGCTACTGTTAACCGTTAAATGACAAACTTTTATAATTGATTAATCATTAAATATAACTTGTTCATACTCAAACACATTGCAAGTGTTTTGAAAAAAACAGTTTTTTTTTGGTAACGAAAAAAAAACAGAAAAACGGAAAAATTGGGAAACATTGAAATATTCATCTTTTTACTAATATTTGCCTTAATAGTTAGTCGAAATAATTTGATTGTCATTTAAGGCTTGTGGGTACAGTGTGTTTTAGTAAGGAGGACACATATTAATAACTTGGTAATCGCGTGTACACCCCCTCGGTAATCATGCCGTAATCAGTGGTAATCACCCGTAGTCGGCGGTAATCACCCGTAATCTGTAATCACCGTAATCAGTCGGTACAATCGCCCGTGATCGGTCGGTAATCATTCGTAAAATCACCCGTAATCAACAGGTAATCACCCAAATCGATCGGTTATGTAATCAGTAATTGCTTCTAGCCGGTTCGTAAACGGCTGAGCTCGGTCGAGGCAGCGGAACGACGGGGAGGGGAGCTCAGCGGGTGGAAACGGCAGTGCACGGCCGGGGGCAGGGCTCGGCCCCGTGACGTCACCTGCTTACCCCCTCCCCTCGGTCCGACCACCGCAACAACACTCAACTTCGCTTCACTCTAACCTGGCCGTTTAAAGTAACTCATCAGATATGTACTCCATACGCGTGAAAATTAAAAAATACAGGTGCTAACCTATGTTCTAGACACGGTTTTGACCACTTGGGATTCTTTAAAACATTTAAAAGCCGAAAACAAGTGGCCGCTGCGGGCCTCGGATCCCGCGGCCCGTCGCACTCATATTTGGGGGACCGCCAAACGAGACGTACGCAATGTTTTCGCCGCCAACTTACCGACCACATCTCAGCTAAAAGGCCCTTGGGTGCAGTGGCGGACTCAGTCTTCTCAATACCGCCCACAATAACCGTAAAGAAAATGTTCCGTTCAGATCTGCATTCGTACGTGAGATCCCGGCGGACGTCGTCTGCTCCGGCTAGCACTCTATGAGAAATCGCGGCGGCGGCGTATCTGTTGTCGACAGGGAGACGCGCGCGCTGTTTACAGCGCCGCCGCTCCCGCGATTTCTGTTCTTCGAAAAGCCTCCTATGCCCTTAGCTACCTCAGGGGGAGGGGGGAGGGGGCCTTAGGTGGCCAGTCCAACCGAGTCCAACCCTGCACCGAGCGCCCAGACCAGCCTAGACCCGGACCCGCCCAATGCCATGGCTGGCTCGGTGGCGGCGTTTAGGGTGGGCTGCCTACCCTTTACGGCACACTGTCGCTTAGCGCGACGAGCTACGTTTTTGCTTTTTAATCATAGGCTGCTAAAATCAAAACCGAACGGTACCAACGCCAGAGAGGTATTATATTACAGAATCGGACAAATTTTCTTGTAATCGACGGTAATCAAACGGTAATCAATGGTAATCTTTGGTAATCATCCGGTAATCACTGGTAATCATCCGGTAATCACTGGTAATCATCCGGTAATCACTGGTAATCATTATCACTGGTAATCATCCGGTAATCACTGGTAATCATCCGGTAATCACTGGTAATCCGCGGTAATCATTGGTAATCCGCGGTAATCATTGGTAATCACCGGTAATCATTGGTAATCACCGGTAATCGCTCGTAATCCCTCGTAATCACCGGTAGTCACTACCCCTTGGTAATCGTGTGTACACCCAAACTGGGAGTTATCAACCCCTCGGAGGACACATATTTGACATTTAACAAGTGAATTGTTTATTAAAAAAAATAAAAAACTTTGATGCAGCACTTGCATGCTTAATAAATACAATCCTAGTCTTTGGATTTGAAAAATAAAATAAAACAAATGTGTTGGAAACAATTTCAATATATCCAAGAACAACAAAAGACGGCTTCTTCAGGTTGGCCAACATAGAAACAAACAATGGGAGCCGAAACGTACCAGGCAAGAAAATTTAAATGGCCAAATCTGACTTAACATTTATCTGACTTGTATAATAATAAAAAAAAACGTATTTTAAATCGCGCACGGTACCAAACCCAGATGAATACGTTGTGCTGTCGCCAAAACACCATAGGATTGGCTCAAAAAGCTGAAAATAAATTTTTTGAGACAAGAAAGATCATTTTTAATTTTTTCAATTTTTCCATGGTTTTTTTGCCTGATGAAAAAAACGGAGGAAAAAAACAAAACAAGAAGACAATCCGGCATCAATGATGCTAGAAAGAAGCTCGTTCTTTACCCAAGTTGTGCTCAAAAATGTAGTTTTAACGGCGTGAAATTTATATGAAAGTCAAAATTAATTAAAGATAAACCCGCACGTAGAGTCAAAAAGAACGAATATTGCGCTGGCCCGGGCTGTTGAGACGCACATTATCTCAAATATCACCACATAACCATGGGACGTTCACTGATACAACTAATTTACAGTAGTGCCATAGACGATATCAGGCACTTACATTACTTTTAAATAAAGTATGTTTCACTGTCATATTACATCTTAATAATAATAATACTGACACATGGTCAGTCCCAAGTCGGACCTGCAGCGCGTAGCGTTGCGAGGCAAGGCGGTAGACAGTCTTTTACTGTTGGGGAGTTACTGACAAGCTTTCGAGCTGCAAGCCCTTTTAAAACCTCGGCGCCACGCACAGGACGCGTGTCGCCGGGCCGGGCGGTCAGCGGAGCAGTGACACAATAATGAAATGCAAAGTCTATTCACTCGGCGCGCTCGGCTACCGCCGAGGATAGGAAAGGGTCGTTGATCTATTAATGACTGTGCGTAATAATAAGTGGATTTGTATAGCATAACGTATGATTTTTTTTGTGACGTATCCAAGACCTTTAAAATGATACCACACTCCACTGTAGCTGTCGTACTTTTGGAGATGAAAGTGAGGATCTAAATAACACATCTACCCGGTACAATACTCGTTCTTCTTCCCCACATATGTATATATGTATGTGGTCGTGGGTAAAAAACGAGTAAAAACTGTTTTTTTTTCGACCCTTCAAAACACTACACATTGCTATTGCAAAGACTCGAAATTTAAGGACGCTCTCTCTAGTACACCCAGAGAAATTTCGTCCCGTTCAACTGTCTCGCATTCAACCCTAACGTTTAAGTCTACATACTCTGTGGCCATGACCAACTCTTTCCACCTCCAACATCCCAGAAAACGCAAAAGACTAATCGGAATTGCCAGGAATCGAACCCGTGAACGCCGTTCCGCAGACGATGCCGGCGCAGCGGCTTTGCCACTTTTTTTTTGGGGGGGGGGGGCATCATTTATTACCAGATAGAAGCATAACAAGCCCATTGACAGTAGCAAAATAACTTAAAATAAATAAATAAATAACGAAAACTTTAACATCGGCATTTCATCACGAGCCACCGGGCCACACAAAAGGCACCAGCGACTGCTACCTGAAAGCCGATGACTTCTGATGACAGCAGAAGGCAGTCGTCAGCTCGCGCTGTGTACTACGGTTGCTGAATCAATGACCGCCGCTACCGAGCGAGCACTTCGTATGGGAAATGCATTGCCACGCAACGCAATGACACGTGACCAGTGCGACCAATCAGAAGCCTCTCAAAATCAAGGGTCATATAGCCTTGCCTGCTATCAGTCTATAATTTTTAATAGAACTCGCAATTTTAGAGGTCAAATTTAATCATTATTCCAGCCTTTGATATTCAAGACCCACAATGAGCGATTTCGACAGCGGTTTATGGCCTTGCTAGATGTGCATACAAGGTGTATTTGGACTTGATGCAAGCCAAATGAGCCTTGCGACAAGTCGAATTATCCTTGAAACCTGAAACCTAAATCTAAGGCAAAATTAGACTTAATTCAAGTCTGAATTGCCTTGAAGCAGCCGAGATGACTTAAATACAGAAAAATTTGACTTTAAACAAAACAACATTTTTCTGCGTGCTGTATCAGGGTAAATGCCTCGGTTGAGACATCCTTTTTGTGTAACTAGTAACTTGTTTTGGTTTTCATGAATGGGTTCGTATGTCCGTTTTGCCCTTGTTTTTGTAGAATATCAAGAGAACGGAGTGCACCATGTATGCAACACGACAGCTTGTGGAGAGACAGGTGAGTTCCTCGCATTAAAAACGCGTTCATGAGGGATGAGGTTTACTGACCATGGTGATATTGCCCATGTGCTTCGTAATATCTAACATTCACGCAGAAAATTGGCGCGCCGTGCCTACTTGCCTCGGGGTGGGTAGCAGTTTCTTTTTCTCAGGGGCAACCACTCGTGAAATCCTACACTTTCTGAAATCCACTCAGGTTACGTACATGCACACAAATCTACGTCACCGGACTCCCAGATAAGATCAAGCACTGTCAAAAAAGATCGGATATTTCCTAAACATGTATGCGGGAAAAATCCTTAGAATGTATGCGATTTTACTTAAGCGTAATATGTATGCGAATATTCCTACGCTATCACGAATTTTTACGGTAAGGTATAGTAAATTGCCTGAGTACAGTAAAAATGTGATACATTGATTTTCCTGCACATGTATTGGATTTTTACTGTGTCCTGATAGGACACTTCCGAGAGACCACCCCCTGCACGGCCGAACAAGGAGACGGCTTTGGGGCGGGACTTACCCAACACGGCGATGCCGATTGTTCTAATAGGTGTGGCGCACAGCCACAAGGTTGCTGGTTTGATTCTCGGCCAGTTTTAGCCTCCAATTTCGGATTGAGGCACCGATCTGTATGCCACATATATCACTAATCCTAAAATACAGTCGTAGTAGAGTAAATTACATTTTTATGGTAAAAATCCGATACATGTATGGAAAAAGGTCCTACGCATGTCTGGAATAAAAATAACATGCAGCTGTATAGTACAAAAATCCTATACACAGAAATATGCTCCACATACAAGGTGTTTCATTCACATAGAGATCAGCCGGATGAATTGCCTGCAGCCGGCACTTGTCCGCGCCAGTCGGCAGGGCTGCGGAGGGGTGCTGGGGAGGCGGGCGGAGGTGAGGTGTAGCGGAGCCGGGTAGACCTGGGCGCGGCATTCCTTTTACCGCGGTGACGGCATTGAGATTTCAAAATATCGGTATACCGAACCGGTATCATACCGCGAAACCGATATGCCGCGGTATCGATATACCGCGGTACCGAAACACCGTATGTACATGCAGAGCAGGCACGACTGGACGTCATCGGGGAGGTGGCGCAGGGGCTGGGATTCAGCTTCAACGCCAAGAAGTGCGCGACCCTGTACCTGCACAAGAAAAAGGCCACCGTCACCAGAACGACCGTGCAGGGCCAGGACATCTCGGGCATGGAGCAGGACGACTCGTACCAGCCCTTGGGCGTGCCAACGGGACTGTACGTCGACCAGACCCCCACACGATAGCCGCCATGATCCAGGTCATTGTCTGCATCCAGGACTCCCCGCTCACGGACTGGCATAAGCTTGACGCCCTTCGCCTCTTCGTTCTCCCACAAGCCCAGTTCGTGCAGCAGGCGGCCAGGGTCACCAAGGAGTTCCAGGCACTGGACCGCACCGTCACTAGCGTGTCGAAGAAGGCACTGCTGCGCCTCCCCGGAGATCGTCTACATCCCCTGCGCACTGGGCGGGGCCGGAGTCTCCGCGCTGTCGGAGCTGGCCGACATGGGAGGCGTCACAAGAGCATTCAAGATGTTGACGTGCCCCGACGCGCTGGTGCGGGCCGTCGCCGAAGCCAGTCTGCGGCGCACCGCCGCCGCGCTTGGTCGTCCAGACAGCGAGGCCGATATGGCGGCCTATTTGTCCGGTGCGCCGATGCCAAGGCCGTCGCACTCCTTCGCCACGGTCTGGAGCTACGCCCGCAACGCCACGCGCCGCCTCCACAACAAGATAGGCAACGTGTCGTGGTCCTGGGTGGAGCAGCCCGTCGTCGCTATCGCGGCCCCTGGCGAGAAGCACGCCGCGGCGTTTGCTGAGCAGTGGAAAGTTTATTTCTTGAGCCTTCCACCAGATCAGAACGTCCGCGTCATTTTCGACGGTCATCTGCTTAAACGACGCCATCTCACAGATAAGTTTTTCACGAGGCGTCTTTCTTCTTTCCTGTGTCGCGGCATCGGAGGCTACCTGTGATGACGGACCGGCGGCGTACGTGGCGAGCTTTGCGAATGTAGCCCCCATCCCTCTTTTCTTTTTCTGTGGCGGGCTCACCGAGTCAACAGATTCTGAAAAAGTAGGCAAAATACCTTAATTAAAAATAATGTTGAAACGTAGCATGTTTTTGAAATGCTATAAATGGATCCACCTTAAAAAAAATGTGTCATACCGTCCACGTCTATGTGACTGGAGATTTCATCGAGTAGTTGCTCCTTTGCTCGCTGGACATCCTCTGGCTTTAAGTCTGCCTGGTAGCGACTGTCCACATAGCTACACTTAACAAGCAAATTGTGTGTCGATTCTCGGTCCTCATCGTCACAGCAGCGAATCTTCTCTCGCAGGAGACGATCCCCGACATCTCTGTCCACGTCGACATCGACGCCTTCCCCAAGTGCACTTTGACAAGAGGCGGGGGAATATCTCTTGTAGAGCCTTTTCATAATAACTTTCAGCGTGAAGGGGTCCGGGTTCACATTACCCTGCAAGATATTCGAAAAAATATGTTATAAATTTCATTTTTTCCCATGGTGAATAGTAACATCACAGAATGTAAATTTTACCTCCGCCGTATCTTCGTCATCACTCCAATGTCCACCATCAGGTCCCGTGGCAGCGGACAGCTCCCGGGCCCTCTCCAGCAAATACATGACTGGCTGGACGGCACTCGCAGTCACGTACTTGTCAACTGAGAGAACGGTGCAGAGTTCTTCCAGCGGACTGAGAGTGGCGAGGAGAGTTTTTATCGTACGGAGCGAGCTCTCTGAAAGAAGTAGGTGCATGTCCTTGCCCTTATTGAAGACGGCCAGGAACCCCCGGTTAGGGTGTTTCAAAAAAAATTACCAAGCTCATTGATTTTTGTGTTCGTCTTAGCCCAAAAGAGGCCCCTGCGAAGTTTCAACGAAATTAAATAAGGTTTAGGCGGGCAAAATGTAATTCCTCCCATAAACGGGCTCCCCCACCCCCTGCACCTTACTGACCGTACTGCGGCGCCATCCGTAATAGTAAATCGTTGTTTTTTTGGGTGGGGTGTTCCCTGTGGGCTACCCGTCAGGGCCGAACAGCTCAAGTCGTTTTCCGGCCATCCGCGAGCGGTCCGTACCCACTTTAGGGCCTAAATAGTTTTCTGAGGGGGGGGGGGGGGAGGAGGGGGTTCAAATGTTGGAAATTTTCACATTGCGTAGTGAGCTTGACCATTGGCCTAAGATATCCACCACTCCAAACCCTAAGCGGCTGCATGCCCTGGGCTCCAGCGATGGCAACAGCTCGCCGCCGGTCGCGCCGGGACCTCCGGCTTTCCAACCGCGTGCGCCTCGGCGCGGCTAGCCATGGCCCGGGTAGCGCCAACTTTCCGGCTTTGAATTCCTGCAAATGACAACGGCGGAAGAGCGGGCGCGTAAAGCCGGAAGGTTGGCGCTGTTCTATGTTGGCACCACTGACTATGGTCAGGTGGACCAATCACGTGACAGGAAGTCACGTGACCAACCTTGTTTCCGGTATTCAAATAAAGGTCATTCCTAGTCTAGCCCTTGCCTGTTAATTTATCCAAGCACATCCACCTACCCATACGACGAATAACAACTAAAACATGGCGCAGTCGCTCCGTTTAAAAAAAAAGTGTGTTAATTAAGTAGTTTAGGAAAATAGTGAAGTGAATCAAGTGATTAGCAGTGAGTGAGAAGTGAGACCAAGCAAGAAAATGACAGCCTAAGTGCATGCCTCCGCGGTGAGCAAACCGGGGCCGGTGAACTTAAAATGCAAGAATATAACGGCATCATGGACAAGATTTATTCAAAAATTTGAAACATTTCTCCTTGCAATCAAGTCTAGCAATGAGTCACCCGAAGTAAAGTGGGCCCTCCTCATGGGCGAAGCAGGCGACGATGCCTTTGAAGTGTATAACACATTGAAGGACCGCCTAGCCAAGACCTCCAGACTTGACCCAGAGACAAATGAAACTACTGGCTACGAAGATAAATCCCGAAATTACGATGCAGTGGTACTTGAATTCCAAAAGTTAGTGCCTGAAAAGAAAAATGCAATCTACTGTCGTGAGGCCTTCAGAAACAGAACACAGAAAAACGGTGAAGAGTTTACTACTTGGCTGACTGACCTGCAACTCTTGGTAAAAGATTGTGATTACGGCAGCTTCAACGACTCGATGATCAGGGACCAAATTGTTTGGGGCACAACTGACAAGAAGCTGGCAGAGGCTATCAGGGCTAAGCCCCTGGTTCCTCTGGACGAAGTAGTCCAATTGTGCAAGGCTGCTGAAGCAGCTGGCCAGCATGAGCCAAAGGAAAGGGTTGTGGACCATGTCCAAACCCATGCTGGCCATCGGACAACCAAAAAGCCATATGGCAACAAACCAGATGGCAACAAGCCACATGGTGTCCGAAAGAACAATCAGTTCAAGAACAAATACCAGGGTAACAGGCAAGGCAGAAGCCCACGGCATGGCCAATCCTCTGAAGTGTTTAAATATCACTGTAGAAAATGTGCAACGGTCCATGAAGCTAGAAACTGTCCGGCACATGGCCAACAGTGCTATAAGTGCAAGGGGTTACACCACCTTCCAAAAGTCTGCAGGAATCGTCCCAATCAATTCCAGCAGGAAGCTGGCCCTTCATCAAGTCGTCCTGGATCAAGTCGCCCATCGACTCAACCAAGGAGAATGAACAATGTGACGCAACAGGAAGAGGATGAACTGCTTTGCACTGACTTCTCCGACTCTCCTTCCAATGAAGAGGTGAGGTATGTCAACATGGTACGTATTGAGAGTTCTAATGAGAGTAGACCTGTTCCGTCGTTAGATCATAGCCTGTATCCAAGGGAGTTCAGTGAAACGCTTAAGATTCAGGGTAAACACTTTATTAAGTTTAAACTAGATGCAGGTGCAGAAATGAATGTCTTACCACTTCAGATATTTCAATCCATCAGTGAAGGACAAAATTATAAAGTCTACCCATCGTCCACTAAATTAGTTGGACATGGAAAAGTCGTTACTAGGCCTGAAGGCTCTGTATATTTCTCTATTGAAACTAAACATGGCGCTAAGATTTAGTGTGATGAGTTTTTTTTATCTCCAGTGCCGAATCCAGACCAAAGAACAACTAATCACAAGATAAAATAAACAGTTCTCAGGCCTAGGGCAATTCAAACAACCCGTCAGCATTCTGATTGATCCTACTGTAAAGCCTGAAATGTGTCCATCTCGTAGGTATCCTTTCTCACTCATTGACAGATTAAGGGGCAAGTTAGACGAGTTGGAAAGAATAAAAGTAGTTACAAAGATAACAACTGAGATACCCAAGTTTGTAAGCAATCTCCTGATTAAGGAGACAGCTAATGGGGATCTTCGCCTATGCCTAGATCCTCAGGTCCTTAATAAGGCCATAATCCGTAAAAAGTACTTGATTCCCACTCCGAAGGAATTGGCCTACAGAGTGAAGGACAAGAAAATTTTTACAGTATTAGATTTAAAAGATGGGTTTTGGCATGCTAAACTAGATGATCACTCTAGCCTTCTTTGTACCTTCTCAACACCATTTGGGCTATATCGTTTTCTTAGAATGCCATTTGGGATAAGTTGTGCACCTGAAATAATCCAGTTCATGGCTGAACAGGCCTTTGAAGGCACGGGTGCAATCCTCTACTTTGATGACGCATTACTAGCAGGAAAAGACATGAAAGAACACGATCAGATAGTAGCTAAATTCATGGACAAAGCAGTAGTGGAGAATGTACACTTTAATGCAGACAAAATACAGTACAGACTGAAGTCAAATTCCAGGGTCACTTGTGGTCTCACAATCAAATCAAGGCCAATCCTGAACGGGTGAAGGCAATAAATGCTATCGGGGAACCAACCAGTAGAAAAGCACTTCAAAGATTTCTTGGGGCTTGTAATTATTTGAGAAAGTTCATACCTCAACTTGCTACGATTGGTGTCCCCCTCTACAGTCTGCTCTCTCCCACTGTCAGGTATGACTGGTTACCAGTGCATGCTCAAGCATTCCAAACACTGAAACAGATAATTTCTCAGGCACCAGTTCTTGCTACTTCCAATAATCAAAAACCAATTGTGGTACAGGCTCATGCCAGTCAATTTGGTCTTGGTTGTTGTCTTATTCAAGATGGGAGGCCAGTGGTTCTTGACTCCAGACTCCTTACTTCATCTGAAAAGAATTATGCTCAGATAGAAAAAGAACTACTAGCACTTGTATTTGCTGGTGAAAGTTTTAAAAAATACATTTGAGGCATGCCAAATGTGACATGGCAAACGGATCATGAACCACTGGTGAGGATTTGTAAAAAACCCATACACACCATCACCAATAATAAACTCAAAAACCTCATGCTAAAAATTCTGAAGTTTCAACCCAATGTTGTCTATTTACCTGGGCGTTATATGCACATTGCTGATCTGTTGTCCCGTCATTGCATCCAGGATCCTGTTCAGGATGACCCGGAGATGCTCGAAGTAATTCATGAAGTTACAAAACATGTTCCCTTGCCTGAAGGTCACAATGGCACGAGAAACAGATCTTGATCCTGGGCTTGCAGCAGTCAAGTTGTACTACCAAAAATGGTTGGCCTTAAGACAAAAGTCAAGTTAAAGTAGAGGCCAAACCCTACTGGCAAATTCGAGACGACCTGTTCATGGAGGAAAATCTAGTTGTTTTCACAAATAGGATAGTAGTCCCCGTTGTTCTCAGAAAGAAAATGATACATAAATTACACACCTCTCACCTGGGCATAGACAAAACACGGGCAAAAGCACGTCAATGTCTCTACTGGCCGGGGATGTCAAATGATATTGCCACCTTCATTGGTGAATGCAGAACATGTGAAAGGCACAGTGCTTCTAATTTCAAAGAACCCCTCCAACCACACCCAATACCTGAAAGAAGATTTCAGAAAGTAAGTCTTGACATCCTCGAACAGGGTGGGCAAGCTTATCTGGCTGTAGAGGACAATTTGTCAAAATGGCTTGAATTGAAACAAATACCAAATAAGTCCAGTTCTGCCGTTATAGAGGCACTGCGTTCTGTCTTCTGCACTCATGGCATCCCAGAGGTCATGTTTGGTGACAATAACCCATTAAATTCACGTGAATGTCACGACTATGCTGCTAGCATAGGAGCCATCATTCTGACAAGTTCTCCTGAGTACGCTCGGTCCAATGGTCTGGCCGAAAGGGGTGTACACCTTGGAAAAATGATACTGAAAAAGAGCAAAGATGAAAACAAACATTACTTGGATTTACTCAGAGAATACAACAACACTCCTCTCAGTGGAATAGATGTCTCACCTTCACAAATCCTGATGAGTAGAGTATGCCGCACACTAATTCCTAATCTCAACAGAAATCTCGAACCGAGGGTTGTTGAGGTTAGGCCGGCTCTGAAACGATTACAAAGTAAAGTCAAATCACAGCATGACAAACATGCTAGGCCGAAGCCTCTTACGTTCAGCAAAGGTGAACAAGTGGTAGTTCGAAGGGGAAAAGTGTCGGTCAAAGGCAAAATACTCACCAAACATGGTAGTGACAGAAGTTACATTGTAGAACTGCTAGGGGGAGGACAATTACGCAGAAATACGTGTCACTTGAAAAAGTCAAAGACTCAACCTGATGCAATTGACGCTGGGCAGGAGTTAAGTCCTGACCTAGAAGACATTTGGGAAGGCGTCGCGCAAACAACGTCGGCTGCTACTCATGTCTCTGAGTCCAACCCTGGTGATTCTAACCAAAGTATTATTGTCACCACAGACCCTGAACTCCCAGCAGAAGACCGGTCAACGCCGAGGTCATCAAGGTTTGGGCGACCTCTAAAAAAAAAAAACCAACGTTACATGGCTAACTAGCCAAAAATGAAGAAATTAATCTTTCGTTTGTTCAAATCAAAGCACAAATAAATATTGTTTAGTTCCTTACTGTGTGTTGTTATTGTTTAACACATGCAAAAGACCAACATCACAAAACAAAAACAAATGCCGATCGACCCCAGGGCTCTGACTTAAAAAGGGAGGGAGATGTTCTATGTTGGCACCACTGACTATGGTCAGGTGGACCAGTCACGTGACCACGGCTACCTTGTTTCCGGTATTCAAATTAAGGTCATTCCTAGTCTAGCCCTTGCCTGTTAATTTGTCCAAGCACATCCACCTACCCATACGACGAATAACAACTAAAATAGGCGCTACATTACATTTTGCCCGTGCGCACCGCCTAAACCTTATTTAAATTCGATGAAACTTCGCAGGGGCCTCTTTTGGGCTAAGAGGAACCCGAAAATCAATGATCTTGGTATTTTATTTTTTTTTTGAAACATCCTACCGAAGGCCCCCGCCTCAAATCAGTAGAGATGTGTCCGCTTGTGCATATTTTTAGAACGATTAAAATCGCTAACCTCAGCCCGTCCCGACACGCGGTGCCGTACGCCTTGCAGGCGAACCACACGCAGCGGCCAACCCTAACCTAACAAATCGAACAATTTTCATAAAACAGAAACGCGACAAAATTTGAAAATTGTTGCGACCGTACGTTTATATACGCCATAAAAGGAGTCTATCCTCTAAATTTGAATTTTCTGTGTAAACGATAAGCCAGCGAACAGACGTCCGAACGAACGAACAGTCGGCATCAGACTATAAGCCCGGCTCCTGTACGTTTCTGCCGAAACGTGTCGGGACGGGCTAAAACAAGCTATGTCGATCAGGTGGTGAGGATGGACATGAAGATGCGGCCCAGGCTTCTGAGAAAAATTTCAGGACGGCATCTCGAACCCAACAGCCAAGGTGGATTAAGGGAGGTGGCGGCGCTCCGCGTTCAGCGCGCTGTAAACTGGTCCGAGAATGTGTCCCCGGCTGGCCCAGGCGGCTGCTGCCTACCTTCCAGGGGGTCCGGCCGGCGGCTTATTGGCGCGGAGCAGTCTTTCGCTTCTAGCTCCGTTGTCTTTGGGTTTAGAGGGGTGGTGTAAGCGAGCCGATTGTAGAGTAGGACCTGACCTATCGATTCGTGTAAAAAAACATATTTTAGGTCATACCTGCACCGATCTGGAGCGAGATAAAGACCCCGCGCCGGCCTCCGCGCGGCACAGCGACGGCCTTTTCCGTTCGCAGCTCCCTTGTTTTTGATTTTAGAGGGGGGTGTAAGCGAGCCGATTGTAGCACACTTTGTGACCTTTCATTTGAGACCTCGAGCAATCTGATACGACCATCCTAGCGGGTTCCGCAACGTGAAATGTGCGTAACACTCGCATCCGCACCAAACGAAACATGCACGTCTTCTGCTTCCGCGACTGCTATTGCGAAGAATGCGATTGGCTACATCCTCTAGCCTACCTGGCCACTTATATGCACATGAAACTGTCGCCTTCATTTGTTTTTGAAGCGCGAAAAAACACTTCCCGCCATAACCTGCGCCACTCTGAGAAAATGCCAGACAGGTGTTGTGTCTTTAATTGTACAACTGGGTATGATTCTGATATCAAATATCGGAAGGCCAATGGGCTACCATTGCTCTCACAGTTCAGACCAAAGGTATGTATTTTTAACATTCTGTATTCTAGATTATTGGAAACCAGTGATGCCTGCTCATCCTCCTCGTGTACCGAATCAGAGAATGACTTTGATTCAAGAAAAAACAATAAGAGATAAGTTTTTTGATACCTAATTTATTTTTATATTTAAGCCTTTAACATGCCATAAGAATTCCTTTGGCATATGAAAATTTATTTAATAAACAAAAATTAATCCCAACAAATATTGCAGATGCACCCTGATGCAGTCTAAATAAACCAATGCAAGTACAATTGTCAAAGTTTAGGTTTTCTGTAAATACTTAAGAAGAGGAAATATAGCTACCTATATTTTCTTCTACTTAAACTGCCCCTTTCCTCTGACAGCTGAAATAAAGTGGTATTAACATAGGAACGCTTCGTGTTGAAACGACCAAATTCAAAACTTTTAGCATAAGACATATTAAATGAGTTCGTCTGAATGCGGTTTACTTCAACTAACTCTTTCTCCTCTGTTTTGCCTTTTATTTCTGCTGAACTTTGTATTTGCATTGGTTGATTAAATGGGCAGTTCTTTTGGGCGGATCTCCTTATGAATGTTTTTTGGTTGATGGTAAGTGAAGTTTTTCATGTATCCTGGTTTGGATTTGCCTGGAACAAGAAATGGTAGAACTTCAATTAGTAACTGGCTTACAAAAACATTGTTCAACATTAAAAGCAACACTTTTATTTATTCATTCTACCTTTCTTTGTATAATTATATCACATCAGTATTTTATGAGCACTGCTATGGTAATTTCCCATGAACTTTGCAGAGAGGCTTGCTCCAGGAGTGGGAGAAAAGAATATCTAGGGGGAATGGCTGGAAAATGACCCTGAAGCACACTGTGTGTGAACTCCATTTTGACCCAAAATATATAAACAGCAAGCATGAATTTAATATGGGAGAGTTGTGCATAACTGAGTCCAGAGAAAAAAAGAGTCTTGCTGATGATGCAGTTCCCACTATTTTCAATGGATATTCATCATACAAAAATTTTAAAACTAGCAGCAAGAGACCAGCAAGGAAGGAAGGAAAGACTGCAGCAACAGATACTAAGAGAAGGAAGAAAATTGTGGATATATCTAGCAGGTAACTTTTTGAAAGAAATCCATTCCATTATCTTCGGCGTAGTCACCAAAAATATGTATGATCTTCTCTTTAACTTTCAGAGAATCTGAGGAGATGACTGGAGATGACCCTCTCCCTCAAGAAGTAGACATAAGCATTCTTTGTGACAGGCCACTTACCTTCCCCCAGCTTGTAATTTCAGAGCCCCATGAAGTCAGCAGGCCAAGCCAAAATTGGCACATCCACCGTGGCCCCAACTTTGTTTCTTTTGTTCACATCAATGCAGACGGAACCCAGATTGACCGTTTTGTGAAATTCCATGAGAGCAAACTGGAAACAGAAATAAGAATGTTAAACCGTGAAATATTGAAAACCAGTAATGTTGAAAACTACAGTGAAGTGTCTGCGTTACTCTTAAGAGTACAAAATTTAGAAGGAGAGGGGTGCAGTCGTGCCCATGGCATCGACGCCGTTCACATACCACGCAACTGGCAGAACACCGACACGCACTCATCGGGTTGCACCTCTCCCTCCCCCCCCCCCCTCAACAATTGACACATTTTCATTTCAAAACAAGAAGAAAATCAACCCACATTAGTGGTATTGCCATAGTCTCGTTCTTTACCCTAGCACGTAATACAAAAAGTTTAGCACGAAGTACCCACTTCAGTCTTCACTTCAGTCCCCCCCCCCCCCCAACACACACACACCTTACTTTTTTCCGCCGCTGCCTGACCCTGACGAGCGCCTGGGGCATAGGCAAGTGCACGCGTGGGTGTATTGCGGGCTGGTCTATCCCCACCTAGGCAGGCGACTCAAACAAGCATTGCCCATCGCGATCAGCCATTATTTCATGTTAAGTTTGAAATGTCTTTACGCTTCGCTCGCTACATTACGCGCAGCATTTCGGAGCGTACCCCTAGTCACACCACACCACAGCAACAGGAAATCTCGAATTGAATGTCCAAAAATCATGTCGAACGAGCAACCGGCGACATAATATATCGCAGCAAAGTCAAACCACCAGCCTGCCGAACGGCGCCGGACGGCTGCCGTGACGTCACTGAGTTCCGTCAGTGTGCCAACCGCACGGATTGAAATGTCCTACATGTGCTAGTACTACGAAATATTTCAAACGCAATTAATCGAAAAAATGGCTCGTCATTTTGTGGGCCGATTATTGTAGAATCGATACTTAAAAGCGGAGCTAAAACGGTTGTGTGGTGTTTCTGGAAAGTCCGTGACTGACAGACAGACAGACAGACAGAGTCACGACCAAAGTTGTCGCGGAGCCCGTTCCTGAGCTCGCTTCGCTCGCCTTATTTTCCCTTGGGCCCTAGGGTATGTATTGTTTACCACTGGTTTGTGTATCGCTCTTGTCTCAGCATTTTGTGTTTTTCCTTATAAAAGTTCATTGTCACACCTAATTGTGATTATAGTTAGTCGGCCGAGTCTCCTCTTGTTCGGTCCTACCACCTTGTTGCCGCTCAATTATTTAGGATGTGTTACCCCGCAATAAGTTTGTAAATTAATTACTGTAAAGTAATTTGTTATTAGTTGCTGAGCGAGCGAAGCCCTTCCTTCGGACTTTTCCAGTAACCACAACGACGCCCCCCCCCCGTATACCTATAGTTAAGCAGAGGTATCTTCCTATTACTATTTAGCTACATCTATAAATGTAGCTATATGCAAGGTGGGAAAATATATATACACCTATATTTTTCCTCCTTTTCCCCTTTTACACCAGTCCATATATACATATATATGTATATATATATAAAAGAGAGAGGTATATGCCCAGACTGGATCCGCCGCGACCAGGTTAGGTCAGCTAAGTTTACTTAGGTATAATTTAGGTGTTGTAAGACAAAAATTGGAGACTGGATCGGCGACGATTAGGTTAGGTTAGCTGAGTTTGCTTTAGTCAGGTATCATGTAGGTATTGGAAGACATAGGTGAAATCTATCGAAATCTAAATAATCTATTGTACGAGCGCTGTCTACCATAGTCTGCAGGCGCTCCACATTCTGTTAGCTGCACCTGCCGGTTCTGCTGCGAGCACAGCAGGAGGCCTACCAGGCCTTGGCTAGTAACATAATTGGCAGTCAATGTCTATAGTTTAATTATAGTGTAGAAACATTTATTTAATTGGTATTATATTCGCCCTCTGGTCTTGAAGTGGTGTCGACCGACCCCTTCTTATTACCTGACCATGGCTTTTCCTCGACAAACTCTCCGACTAACTTCATTCTCAATATCCATCATCTGAATTGTTGTGAGTGTATAGTATGCTCTTTCTTACTAAAATTATCACAATTGGGTTGTTTTCAACTAGCATGTATGATGCTTTTCTTGTATGTAGGTAAACTTATGCTTAGTGCAGGTTGTTATTGTTGTTGTTTGCAGTTCACCATGAAATGCCATTACTGGTGTCTCACACCCGTTGAGTGTCCCAGTACATCTTGCTACTGCTATAGTTTTAAGTCGGATATGGCTTTTGTTTGAGTTTGGGTTCACTATAGCCCGTTATATTGTGTGAAATTATTGGGGGCTTTTCTTTTGTATTTTTCTTGGGGTTTAGCTTACTCCTAAGTTTATGGTGAACTGCTCAGACATATATAGATATATATTCATGTTGATGCAATAGTATAGGCGCAGTTGTATGTGCCATTGTCTTAAAAGTCATGTTATTGTACTACTTAAAAATTATTCTGTATTAAAACCAAACCAGTGTCTAACTTTCAACAATTCTTGTCTTTCTGTAGCCACAATACTGCCCTCTCTCATTACTCAATTAGAGACAAATTCTTCATAGTTAAAAATCGGTTTCAACTTAAATAAGTTCTTGTCTATTAAGCTTTTTTTGGTTTGCTAGAGAGGTAGCCTACGATAAGGACACGCTGTGGGTCACTCCCCCTTACACCCCGAGATTTGTAAAAAGCAACCATTTAAACAGCTAAACCATGACATCCAGGCAGAGCATACCTCGTTTACTGTTGAGCAGAATCATGCTCTTCATAAAACTTATCCGCTCACTCCGCTGTGACAACAGGTGCCGCATTACTTCAGATTCCCGGCAGAAAAATCTGATGAGACTCTAAGTCGTACCTAGAAATTCTTCCCACTTAGGAGAGATCTGTCAGCAAGAGCACAGATATTCTAAAAACAACTGGTACTTTGTACCAATATAGTTTCAAAAGGCCTCCTGTTGTTCTCATCCTGCCCTTTTTTTATTTTAATCTGACGGTCCTTAAAAGAAAAATTTCCTGTTTTTATCCACATTAAGTCCTTGGAGGGATTTCATGTGGTGACCACTACATACCAATAGTTATACTAAAACAAATTTCAAAGCAAAATGTGCACCTTCTTTTCAAACAAAAAGGAAAATTTTAGCTCTGCAAATACAAAAGCAAAGGCTGAAGTTATGCACAATCACCGAGACTTGTGCGCTGCCTCGCTGCCTAAGCGAGGGACGACAAGAGTAGTGCGTAGCGCAGCGCACGGCTCTGCTGCACATTCGCCCGCCTCCCCAGCCCTGCTGCCTAGCACGGGAGCGCCGGGTGGGTGGATAACTTATCCGGCTGATCTGTACGTGAATGAAACACCCTGTACATGAATCGGATTTTTCACCATGTGGAGTTTTTCCCGTGTGCACTTGAGGACTATCGTTCATCCAAAATGGTCCATTAAATTCGAAATTTGATTAATATATGCTATTACCCAGGAATTCTTTCAAACCATGAAGCCTTACATGTTTTGGTCAAGTGGATCCCCCCCCCCCACCTTTTTTTATGCTTGAATGTTCATAAGAGACTTTCTTGGTTTTAGCCGACTTTCTGAGGTCTATTATGGACACAACCGTTGATCCGTGCCACAATTTTTACGCCTACGCCTGCGGCTCCTACGGCCGGGGCGGGGAAGGCCGCGACACATTTTTTGCTGACCTGTCACGCACGATGTGGCAACGGCTAGTAAGCCTACTGGCGGGACCAGCTGGGGAACAGGAACCCAGCGTCTTCAAGAAGGCCAAGAAACTGTACCGATCGTGTACTGCAAACATAAGTAAGTTGTCATGCTGATGACGGTCTCTGATCCGAAAACAATGCATTCTAGGGATACGCGGCGCCCTACTCGTTTTAATATGCCCGGGAAAGATAGGGTACTTGTGAGAATCATGGATTTGCGATTCTTTGCACCGCTCCAATATACAATTTCGGTGTGGCTGCTGACGTCACGAGGCCAGTGAGAAGATGAAAGGAAGAACAAGCGCAGACCCACTGCGCATGCGCCGCTTGTTTCTTTTGTCGGCTGCGCACGCGCAGTGGGTCTGCGCTTGATCTTCCTCTCATCTTCCTACCGGATTCTCTGACGTCACCAGTCACAACATTTATTAAATGGGCAATAAACAACGCGCGACTACAGAGAGCAAGATTACTCATGTTGAGTCAGGCAGCCAGGCATACAATGAAATCATCTCTTGGAGACCCCATTCCCATGTCTGGCCTTATTCAAAATATTATTTTAAGTAAATCAAAGGTTTAGCTTTGCATTACCAATAATATGTTGACACGGTTGTGTTCTAGGCGGTACAGGTACTGTCGAAAATCCAGGAACGTCCGCTTGCGGTTTCACTTCACAGTTAGCTGGTTCTGTACCCCCAGCGAGCGACTCAAAGAAGTTGCGCAAACACTTAAAATCAAAACTTATTAATGTGATCTAAGCTGAACCTTCTAATCTAATATGTTTAAAAGTTTTGAGCTCTTGCGGCCTTTACGAATGTCGTATGGCAGTTAAAGATTTTAAGTTGGAAATTTCATGGCATGTTGTTTGTTTGGTAGATGGATCCGAGCAGGCGGAATGGGACCCGGTCGTGAAACTTGTGGCCGCGGACCTCGGCTGGCCTGTGATAAACGACGTTAACTCAGACGTGGCGTATTCAGATTGGATCGCGACAAGCTACAAGCTGATGGAACTAGGCATCTACGGCGATTACCTCTTTCGAATCGAAGTTGTACCCGACGACAAGAAGATACGGTATATCCTGCAGGTAATATGGTGTTTTCCGGATATACACTGTTAACAGAAATCGTAATTTTACGAAAAAGTTCATCACGATAAGTATCGTAAATTTACGAACGTAAGACGTAAAAATACGAAAAGTGTCGTAAAGTTACAAACCTGCGACGTATAAACACGAAAACTGTTGTATATTTACGACAGCTGTCGTTAAATTGCGAAACTTTTCTCGTAATTACAGAGTGTAGCGCGAAGATTTAATTGATTATATTCCGTTTAGTGAACTTTTTCGTTAATTTACGACTAAAGTTCGGTTAATTTTTCAACACGAAATGCTCGTGAAATTACGAGTTTTACTAGGCCGTCAAAATTACGAATGTTTTCGTAAAAAATTGAAGTTGTCCGATCTTTCACTATAGATGTCCCCTTTTCGACTGTCGTGAGCAATAGAGCAGTAAGAATGGGAACTTATACAGAGCTGTGCATGAAAAATTTTCTACCCATCTCGTAATTTTACGGCCTAATCCGTATTTTTTTTTCGTAATTTTACGACTTTTTTCGTAATTTCACGGGAAGGTCGTGTTGAAAATTTAACAGAACATTTGTCGTAAAATTACGATAAATTTTTTAACAGTGTAGTGAGACCTCAGAAATAAGGTGTTTCACTACAATCTTACCGGAACCAGCGAAGAAGATAACATCTGCCAAATCTGTATTCAGTATAAAAATTCTCAGCGGGTACAAACTCTGACAGCACGACAGGCAACGCGTGCCAAGTTGGATTCCCATGTCAACAACTCTGTTGTAAACAAAGAGCGTTCGCGATATTCGTTCGCGTAGACCGCCCGAAGACGACGGTAAGTGCTAACGCACATTAGGGGCAGTCGTAGAAAGGCCAATGTTGAAATTTCAAATTCACTTATCAAAAGTTGGCCCGCCCTGTCAAACGACTCAATATATTTTTAAGCAGGTGATACCTAGCCGAAAATCCCGGTTATGAAACCGGTTCCGGCCCCTAATGTAAAATGAAGTTCCCATTTGGGTCCTAAATAGTACCTCCGAAGTTCCTTTTTGAAATAGGGACAAAAAAGGAATTACATGAGGTTTGAAGTCCCTCCGAAGTCTTCTCCCTGCGATGTCCCTCCGGGTCCCTTTCTTGCTCGTGGCGCCAGTTTCTGTTTCAGCATTTTCTTTCATATTTTGGGTGATTTTATGCATTCCGGTGAGTTTTAGTGCAACGTTGTAGCTGTGGGCGTTTCATTGCCATTCTACTGCTATGTCGTTGACAAAAATCGAACGCAGATTGCTCAGGTTAAGGCGGGACCATTTCAGCGCCTGCAGGGACTTCGGAGGGATTTCAATGGCTCAGGAATTCCGAAATCCCTTGTCCCTAAAATGCCCCATCTAGATACATTTTGGGGATTTCGCAAAGAGACCCGGGAGGGATTTGGCGTTGTGGACTTCAGAGGAACTTCATTTTTTCATTAGGGGCCGGCCTCCCTGATAACGGTTACGGTCGTCATTTGGAACATTCCGGTTACGTTCCCGGCCGGAATCCGTTTCCGGCCCGGCCGGTCTGCGTGGACCTGGTTACGGTCACGGCCGAAGTCCGGCCGGACCGTCCCCGGTTACGATCGGAGCATGCGATTCCGATCCCGGTCGGTTGTAGAGTCTATTCCCGGCCGCCGGGACCGTGGGAGATGCCCACGACACCCACGCCGTACACAACGTGCGTGCCACCAGCGCGCCTACCCTGTGGGGTAGGCCGTACTGCTATGCGGAAGGGTTCAGCGGTGTTGCCTACCCCGCGCTTCACAGGCGCTAACTATTGGCACACAAGCAGCACTACTAGCCTAAATACAAGTTCGAAATGTATCTGCAGGGACTATCTGAGTAGCAGGGCATGAATAGCAGAAGAAGAAAAATTATTGGCACAGTTTAATGTCAATTTCCGACAAGGACTTGTCATTAAAACACTTACACTGTAACATAATTCTTCCAAAGAAAAATTTTTCTTAAGAAATGTACAAAACAATAAAATTGGCAAAAGTAAAAGAGGTCTTTCATTGAAAGAAGACCAAATACTGATCAAATACTGAAACGAATAAATTAAACAATCTTTGAAGAAACAAAATTGAGAAGAACAAAAATACAGGGCTAGGCCTCAGAATAACAGAACATGTTAAGATAAAAAAAATTACTGAAACACAATCACTTATTTCCTGGCTTCTTAGGAGACTTTGGTGACCTTGTGGCATCGTAGCACTTGTCTGACAGCCACTTGGGGGCGAAGTTCTCGATAATAAATGCCTGTTGTTCATTTGATGTGTCTCTGGCCCTAAGTTTCCCAACAAGCACAGCTGGGGAAAAAAAAGAAACTGAATAAACATAAGCTAAGCAATATAATTATTTGAAGGAGATAACAAAAGCGTACCATTGCAGAGCTTAACTTTCTTAGGCGTGCACACCTTCTTTTCCGAGGTTGCTCTCTGAGCCGTCCTTAGTTTCAGTTTATCCTTGCCCCAAACAGTTCCCACAATGTCTTTAAAAAATTTGCTGTCATCTTTTCTCTTCCGAATACACTTTTCCCAAGCCTTCCGGTTTATGGAGAAATTTTTCCCAAAAAACACCTGAAAGTAAACACGGCACACAAAAATTTTTAAGTTGATGCTCATAAGCAATAAATACAATACAAACTGGGAACTTACCTTATCCTTATCTCCATCTAAAGGCCTCACTCCTTTTAAGTCTTCGCAAACCCTTTTCGAGATCTCTTCAAGTTCCCCCGTACTTTTGATCACTTCATCACCTGAAATAAAAATAAATATTCCAAAAGAATAGTAAAACAATATTAAAGACATGAGTGCGTATCAAATTCATTATTTGATGCTGCTATGTAATTCAATACCAAGTACAAAGTAATTTTAACCGCATATGCACCTTTTTTGCAGGGGAATCTGTCCTGATCCTTTTCCTGTCTGGTTCCTGATCGAATGCTGCAGGAGAAAATTATGAAAAAAAAATGAGATCACATCATCTGTCTTTGAAGCTTGGGTTTGACAAATCAATACTTACTCTACTCCTCAGAGTGACTTTTACTACCATCATCCTCACTCCCAGCGAAGAGTTTTCTTCACCGAGGAATTTGTTGGCTTTTCTAGAAAAACAGAAAATGACATTTATGTAGCAAACATATCAAATAATTAGTCCTCAGAAGACATTTGAACAGAATACCTGTAGAAGAGACACTCTGTTGCAGCGGGGATGACATGCGAAGTGGTGACGACTTGAAGGGGAGTGGTGAAGACTTGAAGGGGAGTGGTGAAGACTTGAAGGAGAGTGGAGAAGATTTGAAAGACAGCATCTCTTGCTGTCTCTTTACGTGTGATGATGGTTTCTTGGGGCTTGGAGACCTGGGCAACGACAGACAGGGAGATCCTGGAATGGCCGTAGCTGGCTGTTCCTTTCGATCTGTAAACCCAATTCAATGTTTCAATGCCACATATCCAGTATTATGTACACAAAAAGGAGCCTAGTAAAACTGACCAGAAGATTTGTGAAGCAGTTTCCGTTGGAGTGACATGTTCAGACTCTGCAGGTCTTTGACTTCACTCCTGAGACTTGCCACCAGCTCCCTTTTCTTTCCCATTTCATTTTTGAACAATGTCAAATCATCTATTAGTTTGGCATTTTTTCCTTCCAAAACATTAGCATTTTTCTTTACTTCATCAAGCTCATCTTCAAGTTTCTCAACCCGAAGACAGCATCGAGAATATTGTTTCTTCAGATCGGCCAACTGCACAGTGGCATCATCTTCATCTGTCTCCCAGTCCTCTGCAGAACTATCACTGTCTTTCTTGTAAATGACTCTTTTTGCAACTCTCCTTTTTGATTTCCCACTTCCCCCTATAGAGTGAAAATCAGTGAGCTGACACTGTAAGCTTGATCCTGAGAATTTAAAAAAAATCATTAAGTTGTTCAGTATAAGCAGGGGGATAGTAAACTTTCACAGAACAGCAATGACTCCCTACCAGTAGGTAACTTGTTGCTCTCTCCTGATTCGTCTTTGTCTGGATTGTCGTTCTCTTCAGAGAAATCGGTCCTCTGCGTGCTTGATCTTGATCCTGAACACAAATAAAC
The DNA here is from genome assembly GCA_026979955.1 of Megalurothrips usitatus. Taxonomy (NCBI): domain Eukaryota; kingdom Metazoa; phylum Arthropoda; class Insecta; order Thysanoptera; family Thripidae; genus Megalurothrips; species Megalurothrips usitatus. Next base: position 1,478,782 of record CM049601.1, read on the forward strand.
TGTTAGAAACTTGAAGACAAAATGATAATGCCAGCCCTACTTGTGAATGGGAGACAAACATACCTTGATAATTGCTACATATTTTCTCACTCTCCTTAATTTTAGGTATAGTGTCTTCTCCATTGGACAGTGTAGGTGCTGGACACTCACTGTGAGAATTGCTAACTGTTTCCTCATCCTTCTTAACTTCAGTTTTAGTGTCTTTTCCCGTAGACAGTGTAGATGCTAAACACACACACAAATAATACATGACGTATTCAAACTACATTACACAAACAATACACAAAAATAAACTAGCTGTTAGAGTTCACAACACCATCTTTATTGAGCTGACCTTCCTTTTCAGAGAGACCAATGACTTTCAGTGTTTCCTTCATCATAGTTTTCCTGGAAACAACCTTTGGTTTTTCCCCATCTGACAGCTGAAACACAAAGTGAACTACCATTCACAAACCAATGATGACCAAGCAATGTGGTGCAAAGCATCATATCAAACACTGTAAAAGTGTTCCCACAATGCCGCCACCTCAGCCCACTTCACTTCTCTGGTAGGGCGACAGTCTTTTCATCGACTGTCTGTTCAGATCGCTGTCTCTTAAGCTGTGGGGCCATCGAGATGCCCATGCGCGTGTGCGGCAGGAGCTCGTGGCTCACGTGTCCGCAGGCCGATCCACAACGTTTAGTTACCAAAACTGTCTTTCAATTGCCTGTCAGGTTCGTCATCTGCTTTCACGCTAGCGCCAGCGTTTACGTTGTTTTTTTTTCAGCATTTTCGGGGTACTTCTATGTTGTTGCAACCGTGCGGAAAGTGCGACGCCAGCAGGGCGTCTTACTGACTGATTGACCCCACAGTCACTTGTCAGGTGACGGCCGCCTGCAGGTCAAGGTAGGCGTGCGCCAGGAGTGGAGTAGCGGAACGGTGATTCGCGATGAGCGAAGCCTGTTACGCCACGAAGCGGTCTGGCGCACGCCTACCATCTTGAAGAAGTCTGAACAATAAAATACGACAGGTTCTATTAGGATTTTCTTCGCTAAAGACGCACTTATTGTTTCTGATCAGAGCTAACACTTTCAGCTGCACGGATGTAGCGGGGGTGCAGACAATTTTTACTTGTGTATAAACCTATTATGCCTGTGGACTAGTGTGTATCAAATCCTCGCTGCGTCCGTTGCAAGTGACCTATGACTGATTCCACGTCGTCAGAAAAGTGGACTGTGCGCAGCTCCTTTTAACTGTGGGACCAAATAACTACTTGAATCGTACGCTAAAACAAGAACGCTTTCACCTTCTTACAGATAGACGCGCCGTTGGTTGGTTACGAAGAACCGCAAGGGGACGACAAATTCAACGAATTTTCGCAATTTGTGGTAACCGCCCTCCTCCTGAACCGAAACTCGACCCAATTCCGCTATTCCGAAATAGTACAGTTAGCGAAAGACGTCCTTGATTTCAGGAGACAGCTGGCTGGCGCACAGGTGAGCACTGGAACTGCAGGCTTTACCACTCACTACGACGCCATTGACGACATAAATCAATTCGACACCGTGAAAGTGTAATAAACTCGAAAAAAACGCTGAGATTTTGAGTTCTCCGTTTGGGTTCTTTTTTGTAAAGATTCGAACTGTGAAAATACGGCTCGCGCACCACCCTAACTCTACTGAGATCGGCAGTAGAGGGGAGCAAAGTGGTAGGAAAAAAACAGTTTTTTCGAGTTTATTACACTTTCACGGTGTCGAATTAAGTGGCGCCCGGTAGTTTTGACAACCCTGAACCCTCTGCTACCCTTTGCGATCAATTTCGAAGCTCTACGACCCCAAACTCCGAAACGGTGCTACGGCTAACTGTTCTCGAGAAACCGCGCGGACAAAGAGACAGACAAAACATATTTGACCCAATCGGTCCAGGGCTTCGCTATCGCTCAGCCAATTACGTGCATTGCGCATACGTTACGCACATGCGTGCTACTCCGTAACTGGTTACCCGATTTCTAACTGAGTGGGTTCGTTTTCAGGGCGCCACCACAGAGACGGTGGAGGGGGAGGCAGCCAGCGGCGGATTTGAAGGAGCGGACGCAACTCCGTTACCCGATGGCAACCAGGTCGGAGGGGACCAAGCGTCAACCAGGAGAGCGCCCGTGACCCTGAAGGCGACGGCCGTGGGCATCGCAACCTTGCAACGGCAGCACGACTTTGTGCCGTGGCTGGAGTACCTGCGGCACTGGCTGCCGTCCGGCACCAACATCACCGACACCGACGTGGTGCACGTCAGGGACCCGGAGGCCCTGCACGAGCGTGGGAGGATCATCAACAGCACGCAACCGAGGTGATGGGGGTCGTACCCACATTACGTGACTCGATTTGGGGGGTCGGGGGTTGAAGCCAAATACTACGCCTTATCTTTTATCCATGGAAAGGTTAGGGTATCTACGTCACGGGGAGGGGGGGGGGGGGGGGGGGAGAGGGTCTAGGAGGGCCCGAAAATCGGCCACATGTGTACGATGAACTCGCGGTGGTGTGGCGGTGTGCCACTTACATAAATTAAACTGAAATAACGGTTCAATCAAATTTTGATATTGAGATCATAGCAGAACCGTTTCGCAGCGGTGCGACTCACTTGCTTGCCCGACTCCAAAAAATCAGCACAATGTGAGTGAAAGTGGGCCTACCGAGGCTTCCCGACCCTGGTAGCCTGTTCTCGCTGCAGCATTTGGGAGTGGGGAGAAGCCTACGTAGAGCGGCTCGCATCGACCTGCATGTTGTCCGGCTGCGAGCTGCACCCACATACCTCGATTTTAGCCCGTCCTGACACGTTTCGGAAGAAAAGGACAGGAGCCGGGCTTATACTCGGATGCCAACTGTGCGTTCGGCGTATGTGCGCTATGTAATCGTTCACGGAGAAAGTCCAAATTTGGAGGATAGATTTTTATTATGGCATGGATAAACGTACGGTGGCAACAATTTTCAAATTTTGTCGCGTTTCTGTTTGATGAGAATCGTTCGATTTGGTAGGTTAGCGCTGGCAGCTGGGTATGGTACGCCTGCAAGGCGCACTCCGTCGCGAGTCGGGACACAATGAGGTTCGCGATTTTAATCGTTACTGTGTACCACCGGACACACCTCGTGTGACTTGAGGCGGGGGCCGGAGGCCCCAGCAAACTTCGCCGGCAGGCTAAAGAGGCCTGGTTTGCCTTCTCTGTTCAAGCCATATCTGACACGCCAGGATTGTGAAGAGGAATTTTGAACCCATTGGGCCTTGGCCATGACTTCTACACTGGCGACCAAAATTAGCGGTCCACTAACGGCGGGCGCTGTAATTTCTAAGTTTTTGAAGGTAGAACCTTGAAATTTCCTACAGGCCTGCCTCCAACCTTTGACTCGAGCCTCTGAAAGCGGCAACACCAGGTGCCACCCCCTCTGGTAACAGCCACCCCTAACGCGCGGCGGGGTGGAAAAACGCCGAAAGAGGGCGTCAGAAAACACCGATAAGGAGGTCCAATGGGGGTAAAACTTCGTTTACCAGTTCAATAGACCCCGGGTGACAAGGTGACATCACAATTTGAACGGTCGTTCAAACCCACCCCCCACCCTAGTTACCCCCACCCCCTACGGGGGGTGAATGTTTTTGTCACCAAAAATGAATTCCACGTCATGCAGGAGCCTTCGGGGCACATGCCCGTCTGTTTTTTTCCCCGATTGGACGATCCCTTTGACCGCAACCCCTAAAAAACCAAAAGACATTTTTGAAAATTGAGGTTTTTTTGTCCTTAAATGCATTTCAGAATCGAAAAAGACGCTAGAAAAGGTGTGCAGGGCCTGTGCCAATACGGCCCAATCGAAAATTTCCATCCGAAAAAAAATTCACCCCCTCGTATGGGGTGGTTACCCTTAACCCCTGCCCTGCTGCCCCCAAAGTGCGGAGGTGAATTTTGGACCCAGCGCCAGATGCGCCTTGTCCAGGGCCATCAGCACACAAAATTTGAAGTCGCTCGTCCGATCCGTTCTCGCGCTACAGCCAAAAAACCTCGAAAATCAAGAAAACCCACCCCTAAAAGTCACCCCCGATACCGCCGAACTGAGTAGGGGTAGCAAATCGTTTCGAGCGGCGCAGGATGTCCCAAACCTTTGTCTTGAAGGGCCCGGACGGCCAAACCGCTGCGGCCACCGGAAGGTCCTGAAAAAGCCCGTCACCAGGGACTCTGTACCGGGGACCACTGCACCAGGCGGCCGCCGCCGCGCCCGGAGCGCCGGAAGGGCAGGCCACCGGTGAGGCACCAAGCAAACGTCTACTCGCCGGCAGGGACTGGATCAGCCGTGACGCGCCGCGCCGCTCGGCCGGCTCCTGATCCCGTCCCCGCCGGCGAGTAGACGTTTGCTTGGTGCCTCACCGGTGGCCTGCCCTCCCGGCGCTCCGGGCGCGGCGGCGGCCGCCTGGTGCAGTGGTCCCCGGTACAGAGTCCCTGGTGACGGGCTTTTTCAGGACCTTCGGGTGGCCGCAGCGGTTTGGCCGTCCGGGCCCTTCAAGACAAAGGTTTGGGACACCCTGCGCCGCTCGAAACGATTTGCTACCCCTACTCAGTTCGGCGGTATCGGGGGTGACTTTTAGGGGTGGGTTTTCTTGATTTTCGAGGTTTTTTGACTGTAGCGCGAGAACGGATCGGACGAGCGACTTCAAATTTTGTGTGCTGATGGCCCTGGACAAGGCGCATCTGGCGCTGGGTCCAAAATTCACCTCCGCACTTTGGGGGCGGCAGGGCAGGGGTTAAGGGTAGCCACCCCATACGAGGGGGTGAATTTTTTTTCGGATGGAAATTTTCGATTGGGCCGTATTGGCACAGGCCCTGCACACCTTTTCTGGCGTCTTTTTCGATTCTGAAATGCATTTAAGGACAAAAAAACCTCAATTTTAAAAAATGTCTTTTGGTTTTTTAGGGGTTGCGGTCAAAGGGATCGTCCAAAAAAAAACAGCATGTGCCCCGAAGGCTCCTGCATGACGTGGAATTCATTTTTGGTGACAAAAACATTCACCCCCCGTAGGGGGTGGGGGTAACTAGGGTGGGGGGTGGGTTTGAACGACCGTTCAAATTGTGATGTCACCTTGTCACCCGGGGTCTATTGAACTGGTAAACGAAGTTTTACCCCCATTGGACCTCCTTATCGGTGTTTTCTGACGCCCTCTTTCGGCGTTTTTCCACCCCGCCGCGCGTTAGGGGTGGCTGTTACCAGAGGGGGTGGCACCTGGTGTTGCCGCTTTCAGAGGCTCGAGTCAAAGGTTGGAGGCAGGCCTGTAGGAAATTTCAAGGTTCTACCTTCAAAAACTTAGAAATTACAGCGCCCGCCGTTAGTGGACCGCTAATTTTGGTCGCCAGTGTACATTTTGTACTGTCATCAATTTCAGTATTTCGGGAATGGTTCATCGCATTCGGAGAGCTGACAATCTCAGAAAAGCCAATTTCAAACTCAAAGACAGGTGCAACTTCCTAAGAAATCAGCGTGCTTTTGAAGCCTTGAAAATTGTTTGCTCTCCCAGACAATTTTAACACGAGCAGCTCATGAGCGAATCTTTGGATAGAGCACTAAATAAATGTTACAATTAATCTCCCTTCCTTCTAGTGATCTGCTAGTAGTTTCTGTACCTATTCTCTCTGCTAAAGATTTTCAAATCGAGGCTGATGTTGGTGATGACAACGATGAAGACATGGATGATTTAGTTTGTGTCGAAGATCAGGTGGGTTCCACAGAGGACCTTATCAGACGGGACACGCAAATATTCCGCCCTGGCCGTGGCGCTACCAAGCCCGTGCCTTGCCTTCCCGCCGGGAGCCACCATTAAGTATGCATGCATGCGACTGCCGGGGCGTAGGCAACCAAGCTGGCACCACCAGGCCCCTGGCGGTAGACAGCCGATCTCCCTTCACCGCCGCACTGCAAAACAGTAGCACGGTCACACCCTTACGGAACGGAACTTCCGTAGTCTGTTTTCAGCATACGGAACGGCAAACCGCAGGATACGGAGGGAAAAGACACAAAGATGCCCATATGGTACGGAAGCTACGATAAGGAAAACGGCGGTTTAAATTAAACGGAGCACTCCGTAGACTTCTCCCCTTCCCCAAATGCGGCAACGAGAACACTGCAAGAAACATTTTTGGAATTTTCCAAACAATTTTGGGATAGAAAATTTCCCGATCATGGTTTGCAAATTCCCAAAGATGTTTGGATTTTTCCAAAAAATGGAAACGACCTTCTTTAAACAGTTATGGACGGAAATCAAATAAAACGTGTTCAAAACATATTTTGAATTTTAGTGACAAAATGTTAAAAATTTCCAGAAGAAAAATTGGGATAGGGATTTTTCTAGCGTTTGTTTGGAATCTTCCCTCAAAGAGTGTTACAGGCCTTCAGTCTCACAAGGCTACCAGCGTCAGGCAACCTCCGTACGAGTGGCCGCCGGGGCTGTTCCCCCTCTACACACATTTCGATGAATTTTGGGGTGTGGGACGAGGGCGGGCTACTGAGACTAATTTTTTCGTTTAGCGGCGATGAGTTGAACTTTAGGGAATGTTCCAAAACACATCTATGACTTTGAGGCGCCTATGAAACATGACTACGTGCATTGTCACACATGGTTGAAGAATAGTAAGTTCGAATTAATACGGCGAGTTGAATCATTACTTGAAACTTATAGATGGAGAAATATGGGATTAACATAATTTATATGAAGCCATCGTGCGTTAACTTCGCCTTTATGAGCCCGTCCCGACCGACACGTTTCGGTAGATACGGACAGGAGCTGGGATAATAGTCTTATGCTCGGGCAAAGTGGTGTGCGCTGGCTTATCATTCACGGTTGTTATTTGGAAGATAGACTTATTTTCTGACGTAAGCAAACGTGCGGTGGCAATAGTTTTCGTCTCATTTCCATTTTAAGACAATTGTTACATTGTTAGGGCAGGGTTGGCCTTTGAGTGTGGTGCGCCCAAGGCGCACTCCGCCGTGTTTCGGCAGCGCAAGGAGAAACTGTAATCTTCCCTCACTTGCCCGCCCAGGATAGTCCCTGTCTTGTATCTTCTCCGTTTTGCCTGCACAGGACTGTGGTCAACTACCTTGTGTGGCAGGCCCTCCGGAAGCACGTGCTGCCAATAGCGAACAATGACACTCGCACCACTTTGGACGTCTGGAACAACACTGACGTGATCCTGGGGGCTCGGAGTACGGACGGCGTAAAAAAATTGTGCGCCGACTTCGTATATAACAGGTGACGTAGGACAGTTTTTCTCCTTAGCGCGTGTTTCGATACACACCCTTTAACGGGTATTTAATAAGGTCTTTCACTGCAAGCCTACCGGAACCAACATATGAGATGATGAATTCCATATCTGTTTCCGGTATGAAAATTCGGGGCGGGTGCACACAAACATTGGCCGCCACGTTGTACTTTTATGTCAACAACTGTGTTTTAAACAAAGGCCTTCTGAGATTCTGAAGACCGACCGAAGACAGCGGTAGATGCTAGCACGCACGTTCGTGTCTGGACAGAACAGAGTACTTGTCTCGCGACTCTTGCCCTTTGTATTAGAATGGTAATAACATTCTGAAACCGAAATACGTGCACCCAACGTGGCGGACTGACGCCGGAGCATCGGCGATCTATACGGCCTCGGTTTCTCATATCGGATACAGTTCTTGGCGTCATGATGTGCTTCGGATCCGGTTAAGATGCAGTGAAATACCCTTTTGGGTCTCGGCAACACGTGTACAACTTGAGTCCATTATCAGAATGCCGGCTGCAACACTGGCGCTGTACACGCAAGAGTGCGTGTCCGAAACATCGGAGCAGCTTGTTCAAGAGCTTTTCCACCAAGACGTGCAAGAGATGGTTGAGCTTCTGGAGGCAGCGACCTGGTTATCGAACACCACACGGTAAGGGACGCCTTCGTCGCTTGAGATGGAACATACTTGTAAACCAGGTTGTATCGAAAAACACCTTTTCGAAATACCTAGGTCTTGCGATTGTTATTTTTTCCGACATACTACGACTCCAGCTCGGCCTAAAAGTTCCGATATCTCGTTGAAATAAGCAATCCGCAAACACGGTTACCGCAACTTCTGAATCGACTATCATGCATCGCGGGTCACGAAATGACCCTGCAAGTACTAATAGATACCTAGAAATCGATCAAAAGTAGTTTGCGTACCAGTGTGACGCCAATTAAAACCCTGAAAATAGACGCCTTTTCAGGTATTTACGAACAGCCAACGTAGGCTAGACTGCCCCCCCCCCCCCCTCCAAAACAAAAGGTTTGAAAGGTGTCCGCACACCCGGGGGGCGTGTTCTTTATAACAAGAAAGAACCCCTGATTTTGTTTCAGAATTTTTGGAAGTTAGTCGTCGCGCACACGGCTGAAAGCGTTTATGGGCTGAGTGATAGCGAAGCCCTTACCCGACTAGGCCAAAAATGTTTTGTCTGTCCGCGCGATTTCTCGAGAACGGTTAGACGTAGAAAGCTCACATTTGGACCACAGCTTTCTTGCATCGTACCAGAGTCAACCTACGCTCAGGGGCACCGCAGCTCAAGCAGTTTCTAAGGTAAGTTTTACAAGTGGTCTAAAATCTAAAATCCCCCGGTTGGGTAAGGTCCTGCGTTGTCAACTGTGGTCTGTTCCTATTCGCTCGAGAAGGCTAACAAGTGAGCAGCGTCCGTGTCGGAGACGTGAAAGGTGGAGTCAGTGGCGGCACAGCGCCGTAGGGACGAATTTAACGAACGCTTGGACGAAAAGAGTTAAAATAAATCACCGCTGGAACACATTCAGTTGTGGCCGAGCCCAACCTAACCATAAGTGAGAATATTTTGATAGCTAATATTGTATGGGGATTTTAGGACTATCCCAAACAGTATTTTTGGAGCATAATTTTCACAGGAAAGATGAATTGTAGCTCTGGTCTCCATTGATTCAGATGCCACTTTGCATATGAAGTGCTCCGCGCCACCTCCGCTGTTCAGGTGAAATTCATCTATGCCCTAACTTATGTCACTGTGAACTGATGTAGATTCAAACACCAAAATTGTGTACCTTAGTGAAAGGTTGTACGTTTCACCCCTGGCCAGTGGAAATCATAGATGTTAAAACCCTAGTGATGCCAGTTGTATGAGAAACTTTCTTAAAAATTAAAACTGCACATTCAGTCTGAAACATGCGTGCCGTTCGTTTCGCTCATGCACGCTCAAAATGTCCCCGCGGTACGCTTGAAATATCAAAAAAACGTTGCAAATTGTGATAGAAGCATGAAACTTTGTGGAGTTATTCCTAAGAGTATTTAGAAAAATATGGCCCGCAGCCCATTTTTGGATCCTTGTGTGGAGTCGAGATATTGAACACTTTTGAACACCCCTATTTTCATGTGAAATGACGCATATTTCAGGCCCCTATCGCCGCCGGTGTTCGGGAAAACGCGTGAAACCGGTTCATTTCGATTTGTGGTTGGTCGGTAGACATCGACAGTTAGCCCATGGTCTCTCTGGACCAATTTTGACAAGCCAGGGGGCTAAATATTGAACACATTTAACGCATATTGTGAAAATCCAATGAATCTTAACTTCGAAGGCGTTTTTCTTTTATTCGGTCGTGTCAAACGCCTCTCTGATGATGTGAGACTGTCGGGCGAGCACGCTTGAACACCGAAGGTGTTCAAATATTAAACACATTGAACAGCTGAACAAGAAATAGTCGCAGCTCTTCCATTAAAATGTCGTTTATAATTGAAACGGGCACGCCGATTGCAAATCCAGCGCCAGATTCATGGAAACAGGGCGCGTTCAACCGCCTGGTATTACATAGTGTTCTAAATTTGAACACATTGAACGGGTGACCCGATAATTATCACCGAATGTCGTGCCACACGTTTTTCCGTATAATTCGGCCACGATGAGAACGAATCTGGGTCTAAATTGACTCTTTCAGAGCACGTTTCTAATATCTTATCTGATCCATGAAGCGGAAGAAGGGGATAACTCAATTACAGTAATTTTTCTGGAGAAATAAAAAACTAATTGCACGGCAAACTAAAATTTTAAAAGTAAATGTTGTAGATGATTGTAGGCCAGCAAAGCATCAGTGAAAAGTGTGACACTTGTCAAAAGTGCCAGGCCACTCCTTATTGGGTTTCCGTGACTTACTCCCTTATGTTGAGACGGATAAAGGAGACATCTCTACTAAGCTCTTTCAAACATAGTGAAATTTGGAAATAACTGAAGATGAAAATTTGAAAACAGGAGTCATCTCAACATGTGTCTAAAATATCCTATTGCATTTGGAGACAAGTCAACTTGTGTCAAAATGTCGAGATTACAAAAAGAGATAAATCCACTTGTCCCTAAATGTCACTGCAGCAAAAAGAGATAAGTCCACTTATCTCTCGCGTTGTGAAAAAGCTAGGAATTCGATGAGCTGTGCAGTAAGATGGATACGGCGTACTCACGTAACGGTTTGAGATTGCCGGCGACACTTCCTGGGCGTATACACACAACCTGGCAGGTTTGGCCTTTCATCCACCTCTTCGGCGAAATGTGTCATGGCCCCACTCTTTGATGGACACTAGCAGTGTCCAAAGTCTTGTACAACGACTTAGGAGTCGTAACACAGTGACATGAACGTGAATTTGGAAGCAACCACATTTTTCAGTAGAAAACCGACGAAACTAAACGTCGTATAAACAGTGTAAACAAAACCTTGGCGAGACCTTTACCTTCACTGAAATCGTGATGATACTTTATTCTGAATGTCATTTGTCTTTTAACGGCTTCTGTCGTTATTCCACTAGTCTTTTTTAATTTCATTATTAAAAAATCTTGGGCGCCTCCTCTATTGGCAAATGAAGGGATAGTAGAAGAAAAGTAGCAATTGTGTCCATACCCCGCGCCTCACCCCGATCTCTTGCGATGTCCTATGTGCATGGGGTGTCTACGTTCCCGTACGTATCCCGACTGGTCCCGCTAGTCGTTATTAGTCGAACGTACCTCCCAGTGACCGCGATTGGGGTGCCAAACTGTCTCATTTTTGTGATGTTTGTGTGTGATTTTTGTTATCTACCTCATTCGCGTCGCTAGCTCAACTTTTGGAAATACTTCTGCCTCTTGTTGTCTACCTCCATTAAATCTAGCCGTCTCATTTTGTTTTATGTAAATTGCTCTTTTTAGAGTATACTTCCTGGCTTATTTAGGGTCATTTGGTTAGTCACTTAATTGTCCATAAAACCCAGGATTCAAGGCACAGAGTATGGAAACAAACTGTAAACCTTAGTAAATATTGATAGTATATTTTCATATTCAAAGTTTACATGAGCTTTTAAAGACCTGAATAGTTGTCCAAACAAGTAAAAGTTAACATAAACAGTGGAAGGGACAATTCATTACTATTTCAACGACAAAAATTATTATAAAAACGTAACTTTTGTTTAGACAACTTCCCCTGTTAACAAGAACAGAATGAGACGGACGGCCTATTAATATTTCTGCCGTAAGTGTTTCATTCTAAACTTAGCGAAAACGAATTACAGAGTACAAACAGAAAAAAAAAACTCTTCATTTTTGGAAGGCCTAAATAGTTGCCTGAACTAATAAAACCGAAAGAAAATTTATAAACTATAAAAATAACAAACAAAGAAAAAGGTGTCAACACACTACTATATCAAAGCAAGTCTAAAACAATACAAAATTAAATACCGAACATCACTTGTACTCTTTGGGTCTTCAATACATATAAATCTAGAAATATGCCATGATATGTTCCAGATGTTCTTAGCACCACCCCCTGAGTTTAACAAGACAGAACCTATTTTTAATGAAAATCTCACAGAAGTTAATCTTCACCGGCACTCTCTTACTCATCAGAAGAGGGCAGGATATCGTGGTGGTAGTCGTCAAGGTCTTTATCCGAATTATGAATTATTATAAAATGGAGCACACTCCGGGTCTATAGGACCAAGCAGTGACAGTGAGTCTGCCTTCTTGTGGCTGATTGGTAAAGGCTCCTGCAGGGCCTCAGAGCTGAGTGTCACCGCTACATTCCTCTTCCTTCTGATGTCAAGAAATTGGAAGGGGAGTGCTTCATCATGGCTGCTCTTATAAGCTATTATACCAGGACGCCCTTTTTCATCCACACATCTTCTTTCCAAAGGAAAGCGTTTTTCTTCACATTCTTCTTACGCTTGACCAAAGGACTTTGCCTTCCTTCCAGTAGAGCTTTGAAGTCAAATTGTGTTTCTGTCCTCACATGATACACACTGAACTTGAGACTAGCATTCCTCACTAGGTTCATCCAATCCCTCGGGAGATGCACCTGTGTGGCTCGCATCTTACATCCTTCTATGATTGAATGTTCTGAGTCACACTCCATGTGGGTGTGACCTGGCACAAGAAATTTCTGTTCGATTATTTTAAGTGTTGGTCTGTGCAACTATGCTGATGCAAGGGCTCCAGTCACAATGCTGTTTTTGTTTTGCCCGCCACACGTATCAGACCATACAATCAATTCTTCAACTTCATCAGGTAACGACATGACATAATGATACAGAGAAGACACAATTTGATTCGGCCCTCAAGAACCCTCCCCCTCATGCCACATGTGGGTGCTTCTTTTAGACGCACAATCGTGAATTGTTAGATTATATGTCCACAGTTGGCGTTTGTAGAATGCAATTGAGGTCTCTAGATGAGTAGGGAGGCATTGCTAAAGATCAAATGCAGCAGTTACAAGCTTCTTGTTCGTCACTGCCCTATGTCTTCATTTTTTTTCACACGCTGCCTCCCACATCTCGTGGTGCAAATCTAGAAGTCCTTGATTTCTCTGCCGTTTCTCTGAGCTCGATGCAAAAGTCACAGCAGGATTCAGCTTGTCACATTCGACACACGTGTCGATCTTTGTGAAGGCAAATATTCACTGTCAGTGCGATTTCTTGCAGAGTGAGATTTATACTTCGGTATACTGTTCATAAAACAAGGTAGGCGTACGCCAGACCGCGTTGTGGCATAACAGGCTTCGCTCACCGCGAATCACTGTTCCGCCACACCACGCCTGGCGCACGCCTACATTGGCCTGCCGGCGGCTGTCACCTGACGAGTAGGACCCTGCGGGGCCAGACGGTAGGACGGCCTGCGGGCGTCACTCTTTCCGCACGGTCGCATCCGCGCTCATATTCTTACATCCGAACGTATCTTGCGTCACCCTTTCGTTATCAATGCCACTCAACCAGTCCAAACCTAACCTCACGTGCCCGCGCCTAACCTACCCAGGGCCCCACTAACCTAACCGAGCGTAACCCCCTCGAGTCACTGATCGGCCACTTCCTGACAGGCGCATGGCGCATACTGACCTCACCCAACCGGCGGATTTTATATTTTAGACCACTTGTAAAACTTATCTTAGAAACCGCTTAAGCTGCGGTGTCCCTGAGGGGAGGTTGGCTCTGGTATGATGCAAGAAAGATGTGGTCCAAATTTGAGCTTTCTACGTCTAACCGTTCTCGAGAAATCGCGCGGACAAACAAACTGACAGACCGACAGACAAAACATTTTTGACCTAGTCGGGCAAGGGCTTCGCTTTCGTTCAGGCAATAAGAAACATTTATTAGAAAAATAAAAATTCAATTAAAATGAACATGAATAAGGTATTACCTTCAGAAAATGAACATGATATTGAAGATGTAATCTTCGGAGTCTTCAAAGTGACATATTAAAGGTAGGAAAATCAGTCACCCTCATAACATGAAAAAGTATAAAGTATGACTACTTTAGAAGACACAAATAACAAAATAAAAAAAAAGGAAAGGTGATGACACATTTGAGGCATCACGTAGATAAGCACAAGAGCAGGCACAAAGTTGCATGATCTAGTCGTTCCTTCTAAAGAGGGCTCTTACAGTCTCGTCTTTGCTCTCCAGTTGAACCAAACGGAAAGATGTCTACTTTTTTGGAATCTCAGTCAGAAGGACATAAGATGGGTAAAAAAAACATACACTATAGAAAAGGAAGAATACATTTAATTATTAAAATGCAATTAAAAGTTCTAAAAGTTGTGTCAACGTCCACAAAAAGGCATAGCGTCGCTTCTGTAAAAAAAAAAGACAATATACAGATTTGCGTACGAATTTACGCACACGCAGCTTACGTACTAATTCGTACTTGAATTATGTACAATTTTGAAGATTTGTTCACAATTGCGTACAATATTGTACATAACGTACGAATTTGTCAGGGTTGTTACAGGTCATGGAAAACCTGGAAGTCATGGAAAAGTCATGGAAAACAAGCTGGCCCGTCCCTCCGTCGGGGGGACTTGGCCAGCTTGGCCTGCCGGCGGCGTTTGCGGGGGCCTCCGGCCCCCGCCTGAAGTCACTCGAGATGTGTCCGGTGGTATATATTTTTGTAATGATTAAAATCGCTAACCTCAGCCCGTCCCGACACGCGACGGAGTGCGCCTTCCTTGCAGGCGCACCACACGCAGCGGCCAACCCTAACCTAACAAATCAAACAATTCTCATAAAACAGAAACGAGACAAAATTTTAAAATTGTGACCACCGCACGTTTCTTTACTCCACAAAAGAAGTCTACCCTTCAAATTTGAACTTCCTCCGTCAACGATAAGTCTGCGCACACACGTCCGCCCGGACGAACAGTCGGCATCAGACTGTAAGCCCGGCTCCTGTCCGTTTCTACCGAAACGTGTCGGGACGGGCTAAAAAAGGGTCATGGAAAACCTGGAAAAGTCATGGAAATCAGTCGCGAGGTCCTGGAAAATGCAAAATCCGCCGATATTGTATATGCCGCCGCGCGCGCCCTCCGCGTCCGTCCGTTTTCCCTTGCTGCCGCACTAGTCTTGCCGCGACACCGAGCGCTACAGTCGGCTGCCCGGCCGCTTATGACTGCATTTCGTGTTTTTCTTTCCTCTATATCCTGTAAATTCTTCTTAAAAAGTCCTGGAAAATCTCAATTTTGGTCCTGGAAAAGTCCTGGAATGCCAAAGTCCGAAGCTTGTAACAACCCTGAAGCTGCGTATGCACAAATTCGTGCGCACTTCTGCACAAAATTGTACAGAAGCATTTAGCGTGAACGCCCTGCACGGCAGAAGTCGGTCCTGGAAAACCCAGGACTAAATCGGGCCCGGACGCCCTGTTCCAGGACCGTCCTGGAAACTGGTGACAAAACTCCCAGGACGGTCCTGGAAACGTGCCGCTTTCGACACCCGCGCCTGCTGGTCGTGGGAGAATGGGTGCTTTCTCCCAGGACGGTCCTGGAACAAGGTCGCTGGCACCGCGGTCGGGCGTTCGTTTCCAGGACGGTCCTGGAACAGATTGCCTCGCGCCACAGCCCCTCCACCTGGCAAACCGCAGCGCCGAGGAGTCCAGAGCGCTTGTTAATCATATCTTGAAACCGCACGAGCTGCGGTGCCCCCTGATGGGAGGTTGACTCTGGTATAATGCAAGAAAGATGTGGTCCAAAATTGAGCTTTCTGCGTCTAACCGTTCTCGAGAAGTCGCGCGGATACAAACCTTTTTTGGCCTAGTCGGGCAAGGGCTTCGCTATTGCTCAGCCAAGAAGCACGATAAAAAAACTTGCGAAACCGTAACGCAACAGCCGCCCGCAGTCGTGTTAACAAGCACTAGGCAGGGGCCAAGAAGGAACCAGGCAAAAAAAAAAAAAAAAAAAACGAACGCATGCGGTTTAGGGGATACGATTCGGAATTGCCAACCACAAAATGTAGGAAAGCGTCACGAATTTCGGTTGTGGCGAAATATAATCCAAGTTGCGATTTTCGTTCAAAGAATATAGCCCAATTTGCGACACGTCGCGCGATCTGGCGTCTGGAGCTTGGTCTATTTATTTTATTGACTGAGCGATAGCGAAGCCTCCACCCGACTAGGCCAAAAATGTTTTGACTGTTTACCCGCGCGATTTCTCCAGAACGGTTAGACGCAGAATGCTCAAATGTGGACTGCATCTTTCTTGCATCTTACCAGAGTAAACCTCCCCTCAAGGGCACCGCAGTACCGCAGCCCAAGTGGTTTCTTCGATAATTTCCACAAGTGGTCTAAAATATAAAATCCGCCGGTTGAGTGAGGTCAGTATACGCCATGCGCCTGTCAGGGAGGGGCGGATCAGTGACTCCAGTAGGTTACACTTGGTTAGGTTAGTCGAGGCCTAGGTATGATAGGCTCAGGGAGGTAGGGGTAGGTTAGAACTGATTGAGCGGCTTAGATAACAAAAAGGCAATGTAAGATACTTCCGGCTGCCAGAACATGAGCGTAGCTGCGACCAGCCGGAAACAGCGGCGCCCGCAGGGCGACCGATAGGACCCGCAGGGTCTTACACGTTTGAAGACAGCCGCCGGCAGGCCAATGTAGGCGTAGTGTGAAGTGGCGGAACAGTGATTCGCGATGAGCCTGTTGCGCCACGGCGCGGTCTGGCGTACACCTACCTTGTTAAAGCTGGCGTCCGATAGGAGCAGACAGGAGCGCCCTCTCCCGCCTCCCTAAACGCACTGCTACCGAACAACATTCACGTTCTCAGGTTTTACAGACATGCAGTACAAGGTGTCCTGTTCGGGCCCTTCACTCGATACCGTCATTTTCCAACGATATTGTTCTTCCTTTTTTTTAGTGAGCTGCAACTGAAAACGCTATGGGCACACTTACTTGGATGGAACACAACGTTACGAAAGCCTCTTAATTCACGTTACGTTATGGAGCCGTGGCCTAGCCTTATACGTGTGTGGACCTTGTACGTCGCAGGGAGGCCGCCCGGCGTAAGCTGAGGGAAATCAAGTTCAACGCTTATCGTTACCGGTTGCTGGCGAAGAACAGCACCATTGGTCTACTGGACACATACTATGAACAAGTACGTAGCCCCTCGCTAGATAAGTCCATTCGGTATCGACTTCTGACGTAGGGTCATTGCAGCTAGTAAAAATCACAACGGGGGAGTTGGTTAAAAAATTTCAGCTTTGCATCTCTAATATCTTTAAAGGATGTGGACCAAACAAAATTGGTGTTGAAATATCTTCTACATCACGAAGGACATGTGATTGGCGGATTTTAGTCCTAGGCCACACTCACCGGTGCAAGAAGTACGCTGTTAGTTTCGTACCTGCACAGCTGTTATCTTTTTACCTTCGACAAAACAGCCGGCGTGTGTGCGGTTTGTTCTTGGCAGCTCTCGTAAAACAGTCATTTCCGTTTTTGAGCAATTCGTTTTGACGATGTGATAAAAAGCGTTACGATGCACCATATTTGCATTTAAAATATCTAAGGAACGGAATAACGAATTGTAATAGCCCCCAAATGGTGATAAACGAAAGATTGAAAAACCTGATTGTATTGGCTGCGCTGTCTCTAGCGGCATGAAGATACTGAAGAGTGCCATAAGTGCATAGACCAATCGGGCCATCCCCCTATCGGGGTGGGCTCGATTGGTCTCATGATAGTGCACCTTAAATATTTTTAAAATAATTCCGTACATTTTGAAATGTTTTGGAAATAATTTTCCCGAGTTGGCCGAAATTTTCAGAATTATTTAAAAATCAATTTTTTTAACTTGAAATATTATTACTCGAATTTTTTCGTTAAAAGTCGGCGCTCGAGGACGGAGTGCCGTGCCAGGTCTCGATACCCCCCCCCCCCCCCCCTGCTCTATATTTGGAGAGTACAAGCTAGCTGACACATCTTTCCCTAATTGTACCTAGCTTAGCCAGGCTATGGTAGTGCTAATTATATGTAACATCTGCTAAATAGAATCGCAAACTACGTTGCATTAGACGGTCGAAAAATCAGTGCCGTTTTTGTCTGGAATGCCTCAAATCGGTTTCCCTGACAAGTCGTTTTATAACACGTCCTTCCACTTTGCGGGCAGGCTGGCTGAAGTCAGCGTTCGTTCATACATAGTTTGTTTTGTTTCTCACAGCTAAACGTCTCCGCGGATGACCTGCTATCCCTCACGAGGTCTCTATCTGCCATCGAACGTCGTATGCAAGGAGAACGCCTGTTCAAAGACGTAAAGGACTACGAATGGATGACCGACATCGAGGACCTGTCCACGGCCGTCACGCTCGTCAACGCGTACTACGCCCCGCTGAAGGGCCTGCTGCGTACGTGGCCGCAACGTGTCCGCGGTGCGGACTTTGCACAGTGGGACGGTTTAAATGTTGAAAATCGTAGTTTCGATACGATATTCAACATTTAAACAGCGATCTCGCTTGTTGACCTGGGTCTTAGGGCAGACTACGTCAGGGTGGAAGGACGTTGTTCGCAGAAATCGCAGTCACTATGGACCGCTACAGTAACCATTTCTCTGCGCCGTCCATAACCTTTACATGCAAACGTATCAATTGAGTTTTAAAAAGATTCCCGCCGTAAGTAGCACATCACAAAAACTATCGTGCGCTCTAGTTCTCGCTAGCTTTACTTCCGTCCAGGTTCGCGAGAAACAACAGACATAGCGGGGATTCCTAAATAGTTCTCACAAGTGGTCTCGTCAGACATAATGGGAACGGGACCCGCGTCCCGGGTCCCCTCAGAGGGGCGAATGCGCTGTAATTCTCAGTTCTTGTTTACATGGTTATATGGATGGAAAGCAACGTCTCGTAGTCCCGAGAAAGTCGCTGGGCCGTCACGGCCCGCCGCCGGACGCTCAATTCCTGGCGCTTCATGAACCTCCGTACCACGGTTGTGAAAGTTAAGGGTGTACCGGCTTACTTTTTTTTTATTTCATAAATCGACAGTTTTGAATACGCTGATTCTAATGGTATGTGTCTGTCCCTCCTAGCCCGTCTAGTTTTTGCTCTAGAGTCGTCCATCAAAACATCCGTTTTTTCCACTTTTAGAGCCAGTCAAACTCGAGAATTTGAAATGGTATCATGACGAGACTTCCCAGAAACATAGTACTTTACTTGGACTGTGTTTTGAAATATTTTTCGTGTCAGTGCGATTTCTAGGAAGGCTCCTGGAATCATTTGAAAGTCGGCCGATATCACAGAAGGTTTTCAAGTGGAAGGCAGCGAAAGACCAAGTCGAAATTATATTCAAAACATAGCCTCATTCTTCCTCTACAAGATGAGACCAATACCATATTTGTGAGTCAACTGCAATTTGAGTTTGACTGGCTCAAATGCAGGCCTTTTTCGAGTTCCAGGCATGAGTAGAGAGAGACAGGCTACACCTTCTCTCTCGCACGTGGCGGGGTGAGGAGGTGCGTGGTGCGGGGGAGCCGTCCCTCCCCCTCCTCCCACCGCTGTGACAATGCGCGACGTCTGCCGGAGCACCGGAGCCCGCGAAACATTACAATAGACGGATTCGACGCGCCCCGTCCTTTTAAACCTGACGGAGAACCAAATCTTGACTGCCAAATTTTTAACACTTGCAAGTCACACCATCGTTTTCGCCGCCTCGTGGCAGTGCAATTTCGTTTTTGAATCGTGATCGTGCGAGGTTTTAGAGCCGACTTGTGGTTGCCAAAAATCCAGAAGAAGAGCGAAACTGAGCCAAACTCTGGCCCAGAAAGCCGGAGCTGGACGGTGACACCGACTTCGGCGGTGTTGCAGCGGCGTTGCCACCTTGGCTGTTGGGGAGGAGGTGGTCAGCCTACCCACCCCTCCCACCCCCACTTTTGACTAATAAGCGTGACGATTCCGAGAGTGCGAGAGTACCTGCACACCCTTAACCAAACAGTTCAACGCGATAACGTTAAGTCGTTACAGGATGTCAATTAACGTAACGAGTTAACGTTAACAGCCAGGCGAAAATGTTAACTCGATAACGTTACGTTAACGAATTAACGCCGTTAACGTTAACCATCCTTTTCTGGCCATTTTACGGACTTACGCAGCACAGAGGTCGTTTTTCTACGTTTGCTCAGGCGTTTAGGGTGGATAAAATGAAGGATGCAACATGGAGTTATAGAAAGGTGTATTTTATTTCAAAAATACATTGTTTTGGTGAAATACAGTGAAATACTAGTCACACAGAATTAAAATTAATAAAATAAATAAAGCTTGACTAGCTAGAAAAGAAACAAAATATGTAATTCTTTTACAACTTCAGCAATGTAGATTGTCATTCGAGTAAAAGTCAATGTAATTTTAAAAAATAAATAATACATGACTAGCTAAACAGTCTCACTGAACAGTCGCACTAAACAAATACATGTTAATAGTTAAATAAACAAACATTTAACATTAGGGTAACCAGCAGCGGCAGGCAGCGGGCGGAGAACCAAATGGAAGTAGGCGAGAAATTCAAAAGCGCGTCTCGGGCCACTCTGTGTTACCTTTGTTAATCAGGAATGTGCGGGTGACCGACCGTTGATTTTGTTGTTGTCATTAACGTTATCGCCGTTAAAGCGTTACGGGTCCGAATTAACGTAACTAGTCACCGTTAAGGCTTCCGACAAAATGTTAACGCGATAACGAGGTCGTTATTATCGTAACGTCGATAACCGTTAAATTTACTTGAACAACCCCGCTCCGTACCTTTCTTGCTGGGACGGAACCGCCTCTTCGTACTGCCTCCCGCTGCAGCATCGTGGTCGACACACGGTACACTCGTTGCCTCTGCGCCTCTTGCGTCCTTCACCCACTGCACCAATTTCACTTCCAGATCCGGCCACCTCCCTGCTTTGGGCCCCAGGAAGGTTTCCCGGGTGGCACAAGCGTTCATGAGGAATGAGGGGGGCTCCACTCCTCCAATTGCTTACAATTTTCGCGGTGATGTCAAACGCGGGTGCCGCCGCTTTTACGCTGTCCTCTTTTCAAATTTGATTGCCGCTAATTCGAAACTTCGATCTTACGATAGTCTCTCATTCTTCGTAACACGCCGTAAGATGTGTGACACATGTTTTTTCGGAACAGGGGGTCCTATATTCTGGCGTTTACGGTAGTCTGGTTCTCCGAAACCCGGGCAATCTACCAAGAAGTTAACTAAATAGGTCGGTGACGAGATTTAAGCAAGTAACGACTAAATGGTTCAGCGACAAAATATTCATCAGCGTTATCTATATTTACTTCAAAACACACTTTACAGTGTACGTGTAACTAATCCACCCAATATTGTTTCCAGTGTTGGGTCCAATATTTTACGACTCCTTCAGACCAGGACGACCGCACTTCTTGAGTTACGGTTCAGTTGGCTACATCATCGGACACGAAATATCTCATGGGGTGGACCCGGTAAGTTATGTACATTTCTAAGAAAATGTTCAGCCGAACCGGTAGTCTCGAAAACGAAACATTCCAGTGCAATAAGGTTTTTCCTTCAGTTTTCGTAAACCCTCTACATTCGTCGCCCGTATACATACTTCGACATGAAGTATTCAAATTTGCAAGTTTTTGTAAACGCTTAAAACCGAACCTAACGATGTCACAAAAACGAGTATCAGCCACCAAAAGTCAGTGTATTGAGCAATGCATGTATTTCAAATTTCGTCAGGTTAGGACCAAAAATGCGGGTTGTAGAGCTATTTTAAGGCTGGTTTCTATGTCAGCTCACCTACACAACATCTGACCGCATTGAGTGTTGTCCCTTACCCTTTGCTACAATTTTTGCCGCATCATTTCACTTACGCATAGTAATTATCTCCAAAAATAGTATGCCTCAAACGTCCTCAGCAAGTATGCTGAAATAGCTTTTTTTTTTAAAAAATTAAAGATTTTTTTACAATTTTAATGATGTATGCGGAAAGATAAGGTTACGAAAGAACTGTCCCCGTCAAACTTGTAAGTAAGATACTCCTGTGATACACGCTAAATGCTTCTGTACAATTTTGTGCAGAAGTGCGCACGAATTTGTGCATACGCAGCTTGTGTACAAATTCGTACGTTGTTATGTACAATATTGTACGCAATTGTGAACAAATCTTTAAAATTGTACATAATTTAAGTACGAATTAGTACGCAAGCTGCGTATGCGTAAATTCGTACGCAATTCTGGACGAAATTGTACAGAAGAATTTAGAGTGTAGGGACTGCCCGCAGCAGATGGTCGTGGTGGCTCCGCACTGAGTGTTTCAAGATATTCAAGATAATTCAAGTTTAAAAAGAACTAGTTACGAAAGTAAAACCACGATTAGTACGGTTAATACTAAGCCATAAACGTTTTTATATAATATAAACACTTCGTGCTATATACTGTATACAGCTTTTTAGACAGAGAGCTCTGTCTGCTCTAATAAGTGAAAACAGATCAAACAAAACTGCTCCCAGAACGACCTGTTCAGACGGAGTAACACCCCCTTTCCAGATTAGGATCTCCCATTCTGCTCCTGCTGACTGCTCGGCAGTAGACGCACCGTGCGCCACAAGCAGCGGGCGGTGTCCTGAGCAGAGCGCTGTCGCCGAGGCGGGATTCAAGTTCATTTTTGAATGCGTTCGGTGGGCAGGGGAACATTAACGTTAACGGTCGTTAATGAGTTACTAGACGTGATTAACGTTAACTAGATAACGTTAACGAAAGCCAGGAAATCATCTAGTTAACGCGTTAATTAACTTTGACATCCCTGGTTGGCAGACCGTCGCCGGCATTTGGCCGTTTTGGCGTTATCTAGGGAAGCCTTTAGGGCCAAGCTGCCGGGATCGGGCCTAAGGACTACGCGCCAAGGAGGGACAATATGGAAAGCACAAAACCACGGCCTTGCTCCAGGAACCACGATTCACCTGGCGTTTGACTTTCAAAAATATTAGGATTTAACGTGTTTTAGACAAACATTTTATTAGACAAATATGTCGTTACGGCGAAATAAATGCGGTCTAAATGTTTCGGTATTTGAGGTGTAGCTGAAAGCACATAGAAGAAAATGTTTAGGTGAACTGACCCATCACCCTTGAAAGTTCGTGTTGTAGCATCGTAGTGAGAAAAGCGCGTCCGGTTTGCAAAGACCGAGTCAGCCGACGACCCTCCTGTGGCGCTTTAATTACACCTTTCTTATGTTCCTAAACCTGTCGACGGCATAGAGCATGTCGGTCTTTCCGCCCGACTTGGATTGGGTCAATAATGCTGGCAAGATGGAGTTCTCGGAAAGAGTCCAGTGCATCATACAGCAGTTCGAGAACATGTCAATGGAGGGGGTGGACTTAAAGGTATGTGCGGCTTGAAGACGACATATCGTACGCAGGGTTTTGTTCGTATTTAAGCAGAAAATATCAACAGCCTAACCTAAACAGGCGGCTTTCATAATAAATCTGAAAATCGAAGAGGAATCGGCATGCCCAATAGACGATTCCGGTGTGACTCCATCAGATAAGAAGATGCAAGGAAAAACAGGTGCTGGCTCACTGAGCGTGCGCAGCACGTTTGCTATCGTCTGCACATGCGCTGTGTGTCTGCGTTCGTTCTTCCCCTCATCATCCTGCTGCAGCCGGTGACGTCAGCATGACTGCCGTGACCGACGGGATCGTCTATTGGGGCGACTCTAAAATGCGATCCTCAAATAGGGCGACATTTTTAGAA
The DNA here is from genome assembly GCA_026979955.1 of Megalurothrips usitatus. Classification (NCBI taxonomy): domain Eukaryota; kingdom Metazoa; phylum Arthropoda; class Insecta; order Thysanoptera; family Thripidae; genus Megalurothrips; species Megalurothrips usitatus. The sequence continues at coordinate 1,502,267 of CM049601.1, forward strand.
ACGTCGCCGTAATGGACCGACACTCGTTTCTCTTTTGAAAAAAGCATCATGTTTTAACGTCGCTCTTTTAGGGCAGCATTCTGTCCCAATTTTGCCCATCAAGGGCGACAATTGTAAGCGTCGTAGATAGTAAGGACAAAATATCGCCCTACTAATAGCAACTTATGTCGCTTCAGGATTTGTAGTGCTACACTTGCGCCGTTCTGTAGTGTAAAACGCTAAACTGTTGGTTGTTAAATCTTCTTTAAATTTAACTAGCGTTGCACAAATGGAGGCTCTGCTCCATACTCTAACGACCATTAGTCATACAGTCGTGCACTGACTGTTCGCCACGGTTTGTGTCCTGGTTGTTGGTCAGTCATCCCCACATCCTCGGCGCGCAGCCGGGCCAGGCTCGGCTCCCCAGCCCCGCGCCGGTGTCAGCGTGCAAGAGTACCCCCTTACCCCCGGTACTAAATCCCTAGGGATCCTTTACCCCCGGTATACCAACCCTAGGGATTCTTTACCCCCCGCGTGGGGGTAAAGGATCCCTAGGGTTGGTTTACCGGGGGTAAAGGGTCCCTAAGGATAAAGTACCCCCCTGGGTCACTAGGTTAGGTTAGGTTAGTGTAGGTTGGCCTAGGTTTCTCTAGACCATTCATCCCCCTGTGACCCGGGGGGGGGGGGGGGGGGGGTAACGATACCCTAGTGACCAAGTACCGGGGGTAACATATCCCTAGGAACCCGTTACCCCCTTGGCTTCAAAAATAGGGGGGTAATCGATTACTAGGGACCCTTTACCCCCGGTAAACCAACCCTAGGGATCCTGTACCCCCTACCCTGGGGGGTAAAGGATCCCTAGGGATGGTTTACCGGGGGGTCTTGGGTCCCTAGGGATTTAGTACCGGGGGTAAGGGGGTAATCCTGCACGCTTACACCGGCACTCGGCACCGGAGGCTGCCCTGGCCAGTGGCTTAATCCGCTACAGCGGGAAGGCATTAAGATGCCCGGTTTGCGACTCAAATTTTTATAATCGGCTTTGCTCATTACGAAGAGGAGAAAAAGACAAACAAATTAAAAGAAAAACTGCACCTCAAAATTTTAGTTTTTATTCAAATTACAGATTGAAGTAATTGTTGGTGACGGCGGACAGGGACACGTGGGCAGTGTTGGGCTGATGGCGGATCCTCCAAAGTTAGAATTTTGAGGTGCACTTTTTTCTAATTTTGCTTGTATTTTTGTCCTTTTTGCAATAAACAGAACAGATTGAAAAAATTGTGATCCCAAATCGGACGTATAAATTCCTTCCCGTTTGAGCGGATTAAGCCACTGGGCGGGCCAACCCCAAGGGTCCCCCGGCGCCGAGTTCCGGGCCCGCTCGCCAGCTCTCTCCTGGTTGTTAGTCATAGCTCTTTCCGGCAGCTACCAAATATCGGGTGCACGACTGTACTAGGGAAAATTTCGTTTTTTAACTGCAGGTCGACGGGGAAGAGACTGTGGAAGAGAATACTGCTGATACAGTGGGTGTACGTCTGGCGTACCGTGCCTACATTCGCCGCACCCAGCTGTACGGGGAAGAACCCGGCCTGCAGCTCAGCAGCAGCACAGGCCCGACTAAGGCGCTCTCAGCACGACAGCTTTTCTGGGTGTCGTTCGCATCTTCGTTTTGCGCCAAGAACAAGAGCTCGGAGGAGTTGCTTACCGATTATAACAAAGAGTAAGTTGTCTTGCATCATATCCTTATGAAATAAATGCGGGTGTTTAATGAGAGTAGACGATTCCGTTGTGACTACAAACATAACTGAAACCGGTAAGAAGATGAAGAACAAGCAAAGGCCAAGTGCGCAGGGGCAGCAGGTTTGTTTTGTCGTCTGCGGTTTCCCTCTGTCTTTCTGCCGGTGGCATCTGAAGTCACAACGGAATCGTCTAATGATATGTGCTGCATCTGTGAACGCCGAGTTTTGGAAATAGAATTGGTTTGTTGGCTCCAAACGGAACTTATTCCAAGATCTCTTGCGCAGCCCAGTGCACGCCCCGGCTGCCTTCCGCGTCGTGGGAACAGTCATGAACCAGCACGAGTTTGCTGCCGACTTCGGATGCCCTGCAGGATCGCCAATGAATCCTGTCCACAAGTGCCGCGTGTGGTGATTCAGGACGCTGCACCGGACCGCTGGAGACAGCCCGCGGAGCATCATGCTCCGGTGGTCTGTCGAGCGGCGTAAGCGCATTAAGCGCCACCTGGTAGCGGTTTCTGTCACTGGTAGCACTGTCCTCCATTAATCGCGTTTTAAAATGCCAATATAAAAAATAATTATGGGAACTGAGAGGTTCATCAACAAGCTTACGAGACATACATACTGCACTCTATATTCTGAAGTATTCATGTCTCGGTACACCTTTTCACAATGTGGATCGCAGAAGGCTACCTTCAAACTCCCTGAACTCGCCCTTTATAGCAGCACTCATCGAACCAAAAGTCAAACACTATCTTGCACTGATGTTGCAGCCGATCCCCTCATCTCTTTCACAATAAAAATCTGTACTTAGAGTACGCTCATCCTCCGGCAACTTCACTTCTTTTTTTTTTTAAGTGTGGTACACCAGCTTTCATGCTAGATTATCACTGATATCCACACAGTCAGCAGCCGACCGGAGACCCATACAATACCGAAGTCAACCTTACCACAGGGGCACCGCAGCTCATATGCGATTTCTTAGATAGTTTTCACACGTGGTAGAAAATTTAAAATTCGCCGGTTGAGCGAGGAAGGCGTGGATGGAAGGATCGGTGATTCGAGTGTTTTACCTAGGTTAGGACTGGTGAGTAGGCGACATTGGAAACGGAAGGACAATGTAAGATGCGTCCGGCCCCCAGAACACGAGCATAGTTACGTCCGTGCGCAAATCGCGACGCCCGCAGAGCGTCGTACTGACTGATAAGGTCAAGCAGGGACCTACTGTCATGTGTACCGTCTTATTGAAAGGCATGGTTAAGAAATCTTTGAGAGAAGCATGTTTTTGTAGGTTCAGCTGGAATGCCTAAAGCGGTATAACAATAAAAGTAATTGTAGATAAGTAAAACTAGTTTGAACCAATTTAAATAGCATGATTTATTAATAATTATGGCAGTGCAGAAATTTAAACAAAGCTATTTGATAATATAGATAATTGCAGCAGCAACTTCATTAAAGGTGACAATGCCAAACACAGGCAGTAACATGCCTCACAGATACATAATAAAACTCTTGGCAATCAGTCACCCATACTATAAAGCTGAAATATACTGCATTAGCACATTATGTAATACCGAAAAGAATTCAGTTTAGACTGGGAAGCAAGTATTCAAAAATCAAAGAATAATCTCGTATCGAGAAAGGACGGGTTTTAAAGTATATCAGGAACGTCATAGAGCGTTATCACACACTCTATCACTTCTAGGTACGACATATTTTATGCCGACTCAACTTAATATAAATGCGACAAAAAAAATAATAATTGATATCACAGATAAAAAAAACTGGATGATATCACAGAGGAAAGATAATGGACATCACAGATAAGCACAAGTTAATATCACGAAACTTAGCAGAAGCACTAGCACAGATTCACAGACCACTTGGTCTTGGCCCCTCATGGTAGCACCATGAGGGATGATGGACGTTGAATTGATGTGAAGTTTCCATGACACTTGATTTGGATGACGTCATGATGAAATAAGGGCAACGGCGAAGCAGGGGGAGGCAAGAGATGATGGTTTATCCCATGGTCGACACCACGGGGTAACTAGTAGCCCTGCAAAGGCGTCTTTTCGTTACCCTACCCGAGTAGCGTCTGGGGGGTGCTGTGACGTCACAACCCCAACCACGATACGAAAATGGGAGCTGGCGGGCAGAGCCCTGTTTTACGCACGCTGAACGTAGATATTTGAGATAGTCATTTTCACGCTGTTAGAGGAAAAATGGAAACTATGGAGCAGAGTGTGGCTGGGCCGGTGGCAATGCTAATTAACGAGGTTGGGGATGAAGACTGTTTTCTATCGCTGCAATGCAGCAGTTCGAATTCGCTATTGGCTGTGTGTTTGAAGAGGAAAGACCCTAATCTTCGCGCCCCAATCCTCTACCGCTACCACTCATTCCACCTCCACGACATGGTAGGGGGGTAGGTCCTGCCGCCCCACCTCGTGACGTCACAACCCGTTCCCAACCGCAATCGAAAAGTGAAGCAGGAGCGAGAGGTTGGGAAACGAAAAGACGCCTCAACACCGTTGGACCTCAAGGTTCTTTTGGCTGACCCGGACCTTTCGGCCAGGATGACGAGAGACGGAGCTGATGACAACATGGCGGGTACGGGTGAATCGATGAACCGGGTTAAATGATCTCACACGCGGGGTAACTAGTACCGTGACCACGCCGCACGTTCTCTGGTTTTCGATTTTAACCCGTCCGGCACTCACGTCCGTTCCACGGCTCTCGCTCTACTCCCTTCGCTCTTCCTTCCTGTTTTTTCGCCGTGTCACTATCGGGCAGGTGGTGGTTCGGAGGCCGGGTCAGCGCGAGGCTAGCTGAAGGAGGGTGGTGAGGCTAGCTGCCGGTTGGGTGTCCTAGCTGCAGGCGCTCTTGTCCCACGACACTAATCGGCAGGTGACGTCCGCCGGCTGGCAAAAGTGGGCGTGCGCCAGGCGTGGAGCGGCGGAACAGTGATTTGCGGTGAGTGAAACCTGTTACGCCACGACGCGGTCTGGCGTACGCCTACCTTGTAGTCTCCTATTTCGTCCTGGAGCAGGGCTGATTGCAGGCCGTTTGGACATCATGGTATCTCTTTTTCAGGGCTGCCGCTAAGACTTCTACTTTCCAGTGTTGGCCAAAACTCTATCTATTACACGACTTTTACTCTGTTTCTGAAACACAATGCGTGCCCTGTTCGCTGAACACGAGTTACTGTTCACTGCTCGTAATATTGTCACATCGTTCAGTGTGCAATGTTTTGGGTGAGAGGTGTTGTCCTTGTTGGCCGATGCGGCGTGCAACATGCGCTAGGCTGGTGCAACAGGGGGGGGGGGGGGGGGGGGGCGGATGTGCATGCAGCCAGAGATCAGCAACTGTCACAGACAGGGGCAATTTGTAGTTCAGAATGAAATGTGCACGCAGCTTGAGTCCGGCACGACAGGGAGGCACGATAGATGCATGCTGCTGTAACCCGACACGATGCTGGCATTGAAAGTCGGTCACTGTTTCAAGGGATTATCCGTCCACGGGATGGCCCGTTCCCAGGCTGCACTGTTCAGCGCGGCTGTGCTCTCGGTGCTAGGAACAACCCTCGCGGTGAGTTACACTGTAAAAAATATATTGCGAATTCATGGAGCCCTCCGGAAACTTTTTTAACCAACTGATTCTTCGTTTTTTCCCAGCGTTTGTTATATTTTGTTATTTTGAGATTCACTCTGCTAAGAGCAAAACTCTGCAGCAGATTCGATAGAGGACACATTGCCTTCTACAATAGACACAACATCATACTACATAGTAACGCACACTTTCAGTGATAAGTCATTTTACCTGGCGAATTCCTGAAAGTTCTCTGGTAATTCCCAAAGGATAGTTGGAAATAAAATTACCAACTGATCCTTCGTGATTTCCCAAACATTTTCAACAGTGTACAACCTTTCGAAGTATTTAAGGTGAGACTGCCGCTTTTAGGGAAAAAATAGGGCAGTCGAAGCTCCGGGCTGCGGTCCTGGCTGCCGTATTCGCACCAGCGGGAAGTGGCTCTCGAAGTATGAATGGCTTAAGGTCATGAAGTATTTTCACTTAGCACATATCAAAACCTCCCGGACCAACCCTTAATTCAGGAAGGGGTGGGGGCAAATTCCAAGATAGTGGTAAAATCGATTCGAAATATCTCGTGGTGCGTAGTAGTGGACATGGGCGTTCTGATACTGACCACGACGATCTAGGGTTAGTGCAGGTCAAAAAAATCATGGTTTTGCAATTTTGCTTATCAACATTTTTGACAATGTTGCGTGTAGACACGTGTTCTCATCATAAAGGGTTGATGTTGACGTGTAATGGCGCTAAAGCAGTAGTGTTCAACATGCATTACTTGTGAACAACCGAGGGAGAGACAATTTTGTGAGACTTCGCAATGCAGGTAAGAATAAACAGCACCCCGCCGACTGCATTATTGAAGGCAATAAAATCACAAGCGTGCAGCTAAGAAAATTACATCGCGCTTTTTACGTCGCTAGCCATTCCACGCCTGCCGGCGGCTGTCTTGTGACGAGTAAGACCCTGCGGGCCCAGCCAGTCATTAGGACGCCCTGGGGGCGTCGCTGTTTCCGCCCGGTCGCAGCTACGCTCATGTTCTGGCAGCCGGACGTATCCTACATTGCCTTTTTGTCATCGATGCCCGTCAACCATTCCTAAACTACCCTTACCTAACTGACAGGAAGATGCCCCGAGATGTCAGACTCAGAATTCGATGAATTTTTTTTTTGAAGAATATACTGCCCACAAGACCCCCAGATACAAAATTTTAGCTGCCCTTTTTGGCTAGTTCCGGAAATATTTATTTTTAAAGCATTAAAACGGGCTTAAATTGAATGAAGCTGGTGCCAACGAGGAATTGTTAAAAAAATTCAAAATAAGCTCCTGAGGTCAATATGACAAAAATAGAATCCTGGGGGGGGGGGGGGGGCTGGAATTTCAAGGAAAACGCCGTAACCCCAGCCGTTCTCAAGATATCGGCGTGTTGTGTATGGGAAGCACACTGGACACGTTTCTAAAAAGGTATCGTTTCATTCATTAGCGAGCGAAGCGAGCTTACGTTCTCAAAACGGGCCCCGCGACAACTTTGGTCGTGACTCTGTCAGTCACGGACTTTCCAGAAACACCACACAACCGTTTTAGCTCCGCTTTTAAGTATTGGTTCTATAATAATCGGCCCACAAAATGACGAGCCATTTTTTCGATTAATTGCGTTTGAAATATTTGGTAGTACTAGCAAAGGTAGGACATTTCAATCCGTGCGGTTGGCACACTGACGGAACTCAGTGACGTCACAGCAGCCGTCCGGCGCCGTTCGGCAGGCTGGTGGTTTGGCATTGCTGCGACATATTTTGTCGTCGGTTGCTAGTTCGACATGATTTTTGGACATTCAATGCGACATTTCCTGTTGCTGCGGCTGCGGTGTGGTCTGATGACAGGTAAGTGACAAGTAGTGCGTCGGCTGCAAAGCAGTTCGCGTTCACGTACGTCCCCCCGCTCCATGACGTAATTTTTTACGAAACGAAATAAAATGTATCATGAAGTGGGGGTCGATTGACTGTCTTCATTCGTTTGCGCATTTCGTTTTTAAAGCAATTTCGCATCCGCGGACACTTACTGGACCGCTGTGTTATGGTTACATAAGTTGCAGATGCAGTTGTTTACAAACAACATTCAGAGGGTATGTTCCCCTGTGCCTGTCCTGGCTTTTGTTGAAACAGCATTAGTATTCACGATTTGGACTACTTCATAACCTTACCTAAAACTGTTGGGAAGAAGTTCTTACTGTACTGTGAGCACTCAGTTATCAGTAGCATACTCTTGTCGCAACCAACTAAGAGATAGTTGGAAGCACCGTGACAGGTGAAAGAAAAAGTGCGTTTCCTAAAACAATGTCTTCGATTTGTTGCAGTGCTTTTTTCTTGCGGTGATGATACAAATGTATGGCGAAACCACTTTGCTGTGACAGTGGTTCGGTTCTCACGTGGCATGTTCCCAATCTCAAGTCAAGAGACCATCTCAAATATTATGAGGTAAGCATCTATTTAAATATTGTTTATGTAGTCTATTCATACATCTATTTGTTTTCATTCAAATTCCTGTTCTTCTTTCAGGTGACAAGGACAAGCTTTGAGCACATTGTTGTACCCGAGTGTAAATTTATGCTGGGCTCGTATTGAGCTGAACGTGGTCAGTAGTTCATTTGCCTATAAACATTCTTTTGCTTGTGGGGGGAATGTGTGGCTGTAACACGCCTACAGCAATTTCTGATTGATTTGTTTTACGTTGACATCAACATGCTTCTGAAGCCAAACTACTTTCTATTTTTCATTTTGTTTCAGAGCACATCAATGTCGACTCATTAAAAGGGGCATTCCATATGCTCCCAGGTGTTTGAGTCCGCAATCTTTATTGTCAAGCACCTGAAGTTCTAATGTAAGTTGCCACTAAACTTCATGCGAATATGGAAATGCTTTCAGATGACTATTCAGACCGATATTTAAGGTGTATCATTATTATGGTTTTTCCTTTTTCCAGACATTCCAACTGCTGCTAACATCAGTCGGCAGTGTACGAAAGTTCATGATATATAGTGCCAGTGCCTCATGGAAATGGTAGACCGTTCCTGTCCACTCCTGTTACCATTGCTTCCTCGTGAAAATGCTCAGCTGATCCCTGTTTAAAAGGTTCTTTTGATAGTGTCTGTTGATCCCATTCTCATTCATTTGGAACAGTTCAAATCTTTATCCTGTATTTTTTCCATTCAGAGAACATAAATTGTTGATGTAACTTTGAAAACTTTGCCTTTGTGTAACACTCCTAATATAGCTCATCCATTCTCGACAGTTATATTGTAAACCGTTTCCTCAATTAGTATAGAGACTTTTCAGTATTATTTTGGCTTTACTAATCTCTATAAATTGTTTACCTGTAAATGAGATGCCCTGAACTTGATAAAATTTCTAAATGTGATAAAATAGAATTGCTTTCTTGCTACTTATGCATTGTCTTTCCCTAGATCAGTGATGCTCACAGTCTGCGCACATTAGCTTGCCTGATTTACTTTTGTTTAAGATTCTGAAATTATTTTGGGCTTCTATACATGGGTTTTTGCATCAATACGATTTGTAAATTGTTTATGCAATGCTTATTAATGACTTACTTTAACTCTGCTCAGTTCAAAGCAATCCGCGAGATGGCGCTTCGATGTACATGATAAATGGCGCTTCTTACACTTGGGACTTAGCATTTCTTATTATGAGATAATTTCAGACACAGGTGTCTGTGCATATAATGATGAAATTAAATAATTAGTGAATCGACAAACATAACCAAACAGTTGTGCCGACAAAAATCATATTCGCGTGACCTCCATAACCTGTTTAAAATTTTAAACCGGATTTTTTCAATAAAACTTGTAATCAACAGAAAAATACCTGTGTCATTTTTTTGAGACTAGGGGGAGCCCTATTGATTGATACCACACACTTCTGGCGTTAGTTACTCATGTCTTAAATAAAAGTGTACAAACATTCAACCACCCTACCGGGTACAATACTCGTTCGTCTTACCCACACGCATACTTGTATCAATGCAAGTGGTAAAGAACGAGTAAAAACTGCATTAAAGGGGGGGGGGAGTTCTAAAATACGTAACACCCACTGGTCTGCCGCTTGGCTCTGAAATGTCAAATAGCGATTCGAGGAGAGGAAGAAGGGGGGGGGGGAGGACATAGCTGCCGCGGGCCTCTCGGGGGGCCAATACAAAGTGAGATACTCGACCGTGTTATATTACTCTTCAGTCCCCCCCCCCCCCCCACACACACCTTACTTTTTTCCCCCGCTGCATGACCCTGACGAGCGCCTGGGGCATAGGCAAGTGCACGCGTGGGTGTATTGCGGGCTGGCCTATCCCCACCTAGGCAGGCAACTCAAACAAACATTCCCCATCGCGATCAGCCATTATTTCATGTTAAGTTTGAAATGTCTCTACGCTTCGCTCGCTACATTACGCGCAGCATATCGGAGCGTACCCCTATTATACATAACGCCGATATCTCGAAAACGGCGGGAGACATAGCCGGACATAAGGGGGGGGGGAGGGGGCGCGTTTTCCTCAAAATACCCGGACATCCTTTATGGGTGACCCCCAATGTCTGTGTTGTGACGCAGGTGTCCCAGAGGGCGGCAAGAACACGTTTGGTCCCCGTCTTTCATGGGATGTGGGAGTGCCCAGATAAAGTTGCCTACGTCGTTCTCAACAACTACACCATAGACAAGGACAGCCAGGGCTGCGACATGCTCACCGTGGACTCCACACTGACACGTGAAGTCAAGCGAGCCTCAAAGGTGGGTGCGGCCTACTCCGAAGACAAGGGGTGCGGTGGGGGTTATGGCTACAAGGGGTACAGTGTGCACTTTTCGAGACCAACATAAATCCCTGGGTGGACTAAAGGAAGCCAAAAACGGCTCCAGTGTACCAAAAACTTCCCTATCCGTAGTTCAGTTCCTTTACGGGAGCAGCGTAACCGCCAGTGCAGCAATCGGAAAGCTGTATACTAGCCACGGCCCAGGGGGCCCGCAGCTGAGCTTGCGGCATACGTTGGCTTGTACTTGAGCTTTGTATTTTGATTTGGAGTTTGATGCAAGAATCGTTTGTTTTAATTTTATTTTTTGATTTGGTCAGGTTTTGGATGGTGTTTGAAATAGTTGTGTAGGTACCAGGGAACTAATGTACCTTGTTGTATCAATAATATCAAAATGTATCATACCTTGTTGGCAGCCGCTGTCTTTTTTTTTAATTAAGTATTATTTTTTTTTTAATTAAGTATTATTAAGTATAAGACTTTGTAATCATAGTTTTAGAGAATTTTACAGGAGATGGGCCGGTGGGGAGGAAGGTCGTTGGGAAGGAACCTGTGTTAAGCCAATCCTACATTACTTTATCCTATCTATATATTATATATACGTACAGGCCTACCCTATCCTAACATATCGTAAACTACTCTATCCTACCCAAGCCTTTATCCTTTCATTCATATATATATATTTAGTGTGCACGTCACCATAATATTATATTAACGATTAGCTTAAGAGGTATGTGTACAGTAAGAGTAAGATAACTTTTGTAAACTATCAATATGGGGGGGGGGGGGGGGGGTTCGTGCCCGAGATCGTTTGAACCCTCCTACAGTGAGCTTCGCTACGCTCAGCAATGAAGCAACGGTAGAATTGCAACTGACCACGGAACAGACTGATAAATTCATCGTCAAGAACACTCCGTGCGGATTCAACTTTGCATATCATTATGCTGAAATGAAACTTTGCACGCGCGTAACAACCTCAATGTAAATTTTAAGAAGTGTTGCTAACTTGGCAACACTTCCATGCGGGCTGTAGTGGCAAAACCACCGATATCTTACATTTTCCTGCCCGGAGCTCAGTGACCGATCATCGCACCGGGTCAGGACTGGTCTCATTCGATTCGGCGGACTCGATAACGTCAGAGGTGCCTGAAAGCATCAGCCCGTCCCGAGTCACTGATTGCGCCTTGCAGGCGCGCCACATTACACACCTTATTTTGCGAATTATCGAAATCATAAAGGGTCGGGATAGCAAAACATTCCTTTAGTGTGTTGACTCATGTCCGAAAATTTCGTCGCGATCCGACGCCATTAATTTAGTGGTGCCGCGGAGGCACTAAAGGCCCCTCGACGGACAGGAGCCGGGCTTATAGAGTGATGGTGACTGCTCGTTCGTTCGGGCGGACGTATGGGCGCTGACCGGCGCTGACTAATCGTTCACGGAAAAAGTTCAAATTTGGAGAATAGATTCCTTTTTGCCGTATATAAACGTACGGTGTCAACAATTTTCGAATTTTGTCGCGTTTGTGTTTAATGAGAATTGTTCGATTTGTCAGGTTGGCCGCTGCGTGTGGTGCGCCTGGAAAGCGCACTCCGTTGCGAGTCAGGACGGGCTGAGGTCAGCGATTTTAATCGCCATTAAAATATGTACCACCGGACACATCTCAAGTGACTGGAGGCCGGAGGCCCACGCAACGCTGTCGGCAGGCCAAGCTGGCCAAGCCCCCCGGCCCGCCGCATGTGGCGGCACACTTTTTAGCCCGTCCCGACACGTTTCGGTAGAAACGTACAGGAGCCGGGCTTATAGTCTGATGCCGACTGTTTGTTCGTCCGTTCGGACGTCTGTTCGCTGACTTATCGTTTACACAGAAACTTCAAATTTGGAGGATAGACTCCTTTTATGGTGTATATAAACGCACGGTGGCAACAATTTTAAAATTTTGTCGCGTTTCTGTTTCATGAGAATTGTTTGATTTGTTCGGTTAGGGTTGGCAGCTGCGTGTGGTGCGCTTGCAACGCGCACTCCGCCGCGTGTCGGGACAGGCTGAGGTTAGCGATTTTAATCGTTACAAAAATATGTACCACCGGACACATCTCGGGTGACTCAGGGCGGGGGCCGGAGGCCCTGTCGTGTACACAGATGCACACTCCGCAAGAATTCAAATCCCGCGCGCGCTAGCCCACGGAAGTTAATCCGCTTGGCTGTGAGACCCTCAGCCTGGCCGCGCGATGAACGTTTCTGACCACCGGTAGGGATTTCCGCCGCCGGCTGGCCGGCTGCACAGCCACCGGGCGGCAGTCGCGGTACAGCTACAGAACGAGACGGTAAGCCACGCTTGTTCACGCAAGATATTATTTGTTAGGCTGGTCAGTAGGGACTTTGAATATTAGCTCAAGTAAATACCAAAGTGCTTTAGTGAACGCCTTCCTAGTCTTTCCTCATCTTTCCTATCCTTTCCCCGTGGAACCCGGAGTACACATACAAAACAGCCCCCGCGAATGCCGCCGGCAGGCCAAGCTGGCTAAGTCCCCCTGTCGAACCGAGGTTCCGCTCCGCTTCACCGGCACCGAGGTTCGACGGCGGGACGGGCCAGCTTGTTTATTTTATGAACTTTCGAAATCAACAAGCTGGCCCGTCCCAACGTCGAACGTGGCGCCGGTTCCGCTCCGCTCCATCGGCACTTCGGTTCGACGGGGGGGGGGGCTTGGCCAGCTGATGAAGAGCGTGAAGAGGGTGTCGGCCAACACAGACGAAGATTTTCGTCTCTTCCCAGCCGATGCTCAAAAACTGTTCGACGTCGCACTCTGCAAGTGTCTACTGCACCTGCCAGAGTGCGTGTGCAAGGGCCCGGCGGCGAGAAAAATGGACCCGAAGGATGCCTTTCCGGCGGACCAGAGATCGGCGCGGCTCATGGTGATCGGCGGCGTCGAAGCCAAGACCGCGGCCCTTCAAAAATTGGCGGCAAAGGAGCAATAGAAGAAAGTGGAGGCGGACGCCGCGGCTCAGAAGACCAAAGCGGACAGATTCGCCCGGTCTCTGAAGGCGAAAATGGGGTCTCTGGGCACCAGGGTGGCCAAGGCCGATGATGGCGACGTGCCCTTGATCCACATGTCCGAGGCCGAGTGGGCATTGCCGCCCCCGTCACGGGCGTCGTCGTCGTCGTCAGTGGGCGCCTCGCGCCCGTCGTCGAGCTGCTCATCCCGCCCATCGTCCGGCTGCTCCTTCCGCAACAAGACGGAGCTTCCGAACACCTGCGAGATGGTGGAGCGGTTCACCCTTCCAAGTGGTGCTGCTGCGGCCATCGCAACTGCCGTCTTGCAGGACCATGGTCTAGTGTCCACCGACGACACTTCCTTGGTGGTGGACAGGAAAAAAATCGCGAGGCCGCGCAAAAAGTACCAGGGGCTTGCTACTGAGGAGGACCCTCAGAAACTAAGGGGAATGCCTTTGATTGTAATTTATTTTGATGTCAGGTTGGATATAACAAAAGAGAAAGGCAACAATGTTCGCATCAGCACCTCGGACGCAGACTGCCTAGGCAACGCCGTGGTGGACTGCTTCGAGGCCGCTGAGATCAGCACATCGTCGTGGAGGTGCATCGGCGGCGACGGCTGTGCCACCAACACGGGCTGGAGAGGAGGCGCGATGCGCATCATTGAGCTCTGTCTGGGGCGAGCATTGCACCGTGCCGTTTGCCAGCTCCAAGCCAACGAGCTGCCACTCAAGCACGTCATGGAGATCTTCGACGGCCCCACGGCCCGCCCCAAGACATGGAGTGGACTAATCGGGCGTCAGCTCGACAACTGTCGCGATCTTCCGGTGGTGAAGTTCGAGAGGATAGCTCTGAACCTGCCCGATGAAGACCTGGACTCATCGCTTTTAAGCACTCACCGAACGTACACCCTCGACACGGCCCGTGGCATTGCCAACGGACATGTCTCACCGGAGCTGGCAGCGCGTGACCCGGAGAGCTGGACCCGGGCAGGTGGGGCTCGACCGGAAACAGGGTCATGAGGGTGTACGTGGGCACGCGGCTGCCGCCTGCTGCCCTCGGGCACATCACGGCTGTCATCATGAAGTTATACATTCCTCTCTGATTTCGGATCAAGAGGAGCCCGAAAATCAGAGGAAGCTAAACATGTCTTCGAGACGGGGTGGTTCGCATACGATCCCTGCCAAGGAAGTACCGGCAAGTCATGGAGCAGTACGTACCAAATAATGCGTACTTCGCCCATCCCGAGAATGTACTTCTTGCCATGGTGGGCGACGAGCGACCAGCAGTGCGGAGGGTAGGAATCCAGCGAGTCGTGGAGGCCAGGCGGCTGCATCAGGATGACGGGAAGGTCTGGCCGTTCCAGGTGCCACCACTCAACTTCGCTGCCGACGACAATACAGGAATCATCGATTTGGATACTGTGGATATCACCCCACCGCCGCTTCTCGACGACATCCCAACACAGGATCTGGAGGCCATGCTGCTGGACTCGTCAGAGGATCACCCGCTGCCCATCGATGTGCCTGACCTTCCGTGCCACTTGCAGGCAGTGGAACGGCACATCAAAATGGTCACGGAGGCGTCGCGGCTGCACTGCACACCTGAGGACCGTGACAGGAGCATCCGACAGAAAATAGAATCAAGAGAGGCAATGCCCAAATTTGCTTTAAAGCAGTGCAACTCGACCATACCAGGAGGTAAAAATGTCAACACAAAAGAAATATAAAAAAAAATGAACAAAACAAAACAAATATGTAAAAAAAACATAAAAAGGGGAAAAACGTAAAAAAAGAAGAAAAAAGAGGGGGATGGAACTCGAATTGCAGGCACCTCCTCGTGCTGAGTTCTGCGTCACTCGGTGGGTTCGCCCTTGCGGACCCATCGGGTGGGCGAAGAGCTGCAACATTTTCTATTTCTCAATTTCTTATACATGGTGTGTGATAAGGCATGATAAGCAATTTTATATATATATATATATATATATATATTTGATTCGTGTGATGAGTGGTTGAGAGGTGAAAATGTTAAGAGCAAAGACTTATGTGTTGTGCATATAAACATTCGTACTTCAAATCTATATTGGGACCAAATGTGTGTGTTCTTAGATAGAGTCATGGACAAAATTGATGTCATTGTGATAAGTGAGACTAGAATAACAAATGAAAAAGACTTTGATAAATATGGCATAAATAACTTCAACAGTAAACATTCAGTTAGATCTGGGTGTGAAGGTGGTGGTATTTCTGTGTATGTCAAAGATACCTTTTTAATCAGTGATAATAATATAGTTCCTAATACTTTTGAGGATATTAGTATTGATGTGTGGAGCCATAGAATAAATAAGTTCGCAGTTTTTGCTATATATATAGGCCCCCTTATGGTGATACTGCTGAGTTTGTAAAGGAGCTGGATATTATGTTGACTGTTAAAAATTGTAAGGATGTTATAATCATTGGTGCCATGAATATTAGTCTGTTGCAAGATACTACCTTGGTCAATGAATATATAGATACCCTACTATGTCATAAAATCAAACACTGTATTAAAAAAAAATTATTTCAACAAGTGGAGGTGGGAAAAAAAGACGATGGTAGGAAAGATATACTCGTTCGAAGCAAACTTATAGATGTTACGGTTAAGGTCCGTCACCCGGCTAATGTCGACATTAGCCGGCTAATGTCAACATTAGCCGGCTAGTGTCGACATTATCCAGGGCCGATGGCTAATGTCCGCGCGGCCGTGAAAAATCGACTCCATGGTCCCAGGGCCTGCCCTTCGTGCAGTATTATATGAATAGTACTGTCCATGAGGGGACCAAGGTGTCCCCTTATGAGGCCATGTTCGGTGCACCCATGAGGATGGGCCTTGGTACCACTCTGCCCACGGACGCCATGCAGGGGCTCCGAACAGACGAGGATCTGGAAAGATTTCTCCTGGCATTAGGTTGATTACCTGTGCATTAATTCATCAAACTAATTTCCTAATCCTCTTTCTGAAACTTAAGCTATTAAATTAAAATGTCATGTGCCAGGCCAAGGCGAGCACGAGAGGGAACGCTCGGTGGGATCTGCAGAGCTTGCAGATGAGCCGGTGTCAGGCAGTCCAGTGGGTAGGGTGAGAGGCCCCCGGTCCTCCTCTACGCCTCTACGTCGGGCACCTGTCCCAGCTTCCCCAACCAGGTACCTAGCTCTATCCTAGCTCCCATCGCTCCCATCCGCTTTCATCCCTTTTAACCCCAAGTTTAACCCCAAATGGACCCCAAGCCCTACTTCCCACGCTACGCCTCGAGTGCATTGGACCCCGAGCCCTACTCCCCCTAGGCCTTCTATCACACCAAGTGTCCGCAGTACGTAAAAGCGAGCAAGTGTCCCTTGATAAGTGTTCCCCGTTATCGTTACCTTCAATATTAATTGTTATGCAGCGTCCAACACTCCACGGTGCCCGTCCCCTCCATGCTTCCCCCGCGTCTCCGTTCGTTGCCTTCCCCACCCCCACCCCTATCGCGGCGGCGGCGGCCAGAGCTATCCAGCTGTCAAGATCCTCCCCCCGGCCGGGAAGGATATACTCGGTTTGCGGAGAGAGTGCAGGAGAAGATGACCTGTGCATCTCGTGTGACGAGGTCGTCCACGCAGCCTGCGCTGAGCGCGGCAAGTGCCTGCTCTGCGCCCGACGCGTCAAAATCGGTGACAACAGGCGAACCGCCCATTCGAACCTCCTGACCAGGCGGATAAGATGTTGAAGGTGTCTCGAAGCAAGTTAAGCCACCGTGGGGGACACCGTGGCTATCCCGCTGCCTGACGTCGACCGCGGCAAGGGGGACCTGCGGAACGTCATTTCGGCGATTAAGAGCGTCACAGAAGATGGCTTCTATCAAGTGGGCAATGTTGACGGCACGCTGCGCAACCTCCTGTCCCGCAACCAATTTACAGTGAACAGGGAGCGGATTGTGAAGCTGGACACAATTAATCCCACTCTCCGTAGCCTCCGGGACCTTGCTGCCAAGGGGTCCTGCTTGATGCTCTGCAAGGTGCAACTGCACGACCAAGTGCGTGAACAAGCGGTGCGGGTGCCGCCAAAAAAACGAGCTGTGCAAGTCTAATTGCCATGGCGGCACCGCTTCAAACAAGTAACAGGACCACTGCTTTTAAGTATTTTAAAGTAAAGCTTGAGTAAATGAGAATACCTTTCCTCCACCGCCTCCACCTTTCCTTAGCCGCCGCTACCAAACTTAGCCGGCTAAAGTCCGCGTGACAGTCCGCGCGGACATTAGCCATCGGCCCTGGATAATGTCGACACTAGCCGGCTAATGTTGACATTAGCCGGGTGACGGACCTTAACCGTAACATAGACAATCTGATGAGTGTGAGTCAAAATTTAACTGATTGCCCTATTGAGACAATTAAGAACCTGAAGGGCGCTTTCTTCACTGCAACTATTTCTGTAAGACCCCAAAATAGAAAAACAAATGGTTATGTAAGAAAGCCATGGATAACTGATGTAGCTATTAACCTGATGTCTGAGAGAGACCTGGCTATTAAAAAGTGGAAGGTGGCTTCCAATAGGAATGCATTAAATAAACTTGAGTTGAGAAATAACTATACAAAACTTAGGAACACAGTCAGAGCAGTTTTGTTTCAAAGCATTTCTCTGGTGTTTGCAATTTACAGGAAGTTGCTAACAATTTCATGACTACTTTTAAAAATCAGGTTGAGAGTATTATGCATGATTGTGATAAAAATTTATCGGAGTATAAATATCAGGCTGTACCAAATTCCTTTTATCTTCCAGAGGCTAGTCTAGAGGATGTAAAAGTTATACATTTATTGAAGAAGAGGACTCCGGGCAGTGATGGTATCAAGGTATCACACATGGTGGAGAAGATAGACCTTATTGCGCCTATTCTCAAAATCTAATCAATATGTCAATTCGTACAGGAACTTTCTGTGATGATTTAAAGGAGGCCATAATTAGACCTATTTTTAAGTCTGACTCTCCTAATGTGTTTAGTAATTATAGACCTGTCTCTATTTTGTCAACGTCAGGTAAGGCTTTAGACTTGTATATATATTTACATTTATATTCATAGCTAAGTCGTTTCAGTGTTATAGATGAAAATCAATTTGCTTATCAGAAGAGCAAGAGTACAATTGATTTCCTTCAGAGTTTTTCGGACACTTTTAATGAAGCGCTTGATAAAGGACTGCATGTTGCAGTGATGTTTGTCGATCTGTCCAAAGCTTTTGATTCCAGTAGCCATAATAAGATCATAGAATGCCTGGAAGAGATTGGGTGAGAGGTTTAATTTTGGATTTATTTAGAAGTTATCTGACAAACAGAATCTGTAAAGTGAGAGTGGCTGGTGCAGATAGTATCTGGACTTTTTAAAGATATGGAGTACCTCAGGGAAGTTTCTTGGGACCCTTGTTATATCTTATTTATATTAATAGTGTCAAGTCTTGTTTCAAGCAGTGTAAATATTATATCTATGCTGATGATACAGTGATAATATCCATTCATAAAGATTTAGATGTTGCTGAGAAAAGATTGAAAAGTGAATTTCTATTGTTTCAAAAGTGGTGTCATGACAAAAGTTTGATTATGAACGGTCAAAAAACAAAAATTATGCATATCTCTACACCTCATACTGCAATGAGAGATTAAGATGCAACTTTTCATGACATTGATTGCATACATAATAATTTAAATGACTGTTTATGTACAACAAGGATTCAAGAAGTGCATAGCACTAAATATCTGGGTCTTGAGATTGATAAACATTTTGACTGGAGATGCCATGTTAAAAAACTTTCTGGTAAATTAAGGTGCTGTTTATATAAGATCTCTAAGCTGAAGGATTGTGTCCCATATAGAATTTTGAGAATGGCGCATGTTGCTTTATTTGAATCAGTTATGAGCTATGGGATAGATATATGGGGTACTGCATCTGAAACAAATTTGCTACCTATAAAAGAACTGCAAAACAGGGCTTTAAAAATGATGTTAAAGAAAATGAGACTGAATAATGTATCTGACACTGTAAACCTATTTCAAAGTAATAATGTCATGTCATTAGATAATCTGTATAAATTTAGAGTACTGAAAAAGAGCTATTTTAAACAAGAATTCCGTACCAGAGTAAATCACAAGCATAACTTGAGGCACTGCCTGTATGTTTACCAAAGAACGGCAAATAAGTATGGGGATAGAGTATCAAAGATTGTTATACCAAAATTACTAAACGGTGTTTCTCATAGTATAAGATTTTTACAGTCTATGGGTGCCATGAAAAGGGAACTTAAAAGTCACTTTCTATCTAATGTGTGATAAAGTTTGTTATCTTCTATTTTTTTTTTGTTGTTTTCCAAATAATACTTAAAAAAATGTTCTATGTAAAGTTGATCTTGTTCCCTGACAAGCATAGTGCTTGTTTCTCAAATTAGTGGAAGTTGTAGTTTCAAGTCAATGTTCACGGTTTTTGACCATTATTTTTGTTTATAATAGATAGTTAGATCTTGTCCATCCCTGACAAGCACTTTAGTGCTTAGGGGTTGTTTCTCTTCCTTCCAACTTTCCATCGGATTTAGTGACGTCCACAGTAAATCCTTAAGTACAATTTCGTGCGTAGCTGGCCACAAAATTTAACGCGTTTAAGCTGACGTGCACTTTTTGTGCACAGTTCGCTTACTTACGCATAAAATCGTGCGTGATTGAGCACAGAAGTGTGCACAGCGACCGTATGCTTAACTTGTGCGTACGGACTTAAAAACTTGTGTCAACAGCCACACCGGAATTGTCTATTCTCTTAAGACAGAAACAATATAAAATTAGATGAAAGCACATTTAACTTGTTATTATGGTCGTAATCCTTCGTGGTACTTGTCGCAGCTGGCAGTATTTATCTATCGACGCACTGAGGGAGACGCCTGGGAATACTACGCCACGTGGAAATGGAAAGCGGCGCTGTGCGAGCTACTCAGAACAAAGAACGCCATCTGGTCCCCAATCATGGAGAGCATCTCACCTCCTGTCGTGTGTCCCGCCGCGCCCGTACGTAGTTCCTGAGTCCAGGAGAGTTTCACTCCGCAGTCAGAAAACGGCATTCGTTTCCTGGGACCACAGAGTTTTTAATCGGTTTAAAAATCATTCTATTACACTTTTAAAAATTGTTTCACTAAAGTTTTAATCAAAACAATTAATACCTGGTCTGATCCACGGTCAATTTGTGAAATCTTTTCGACAACCATATACTGACCCCCCCCCCCCCCTCTAACGATAAAAATCGTGGTTGATTCACCAATTTCATTTTGTCAAATCAAATTTATTTTTAGGCGAGTACGGTTTTAACGACATGCACCAAATTCCTTGACACGCTATACAGTTTTAAAAACGAAGCATGTATGATTAAATCTGAACTGAGGCCCTTCGTTTTTAAACTAATATTTTTACGAAGATTTCTTCGTTTTTTAATGAAAAACATTTTTGCAGTGCCCTTCTATAGTTCAGAGGACAAATTGCCTTTTTTAGAGGATAACGTTACGTTACGTTTTTCTCTTATTATCTTATTCTCTTATAAATTGACTTTGTCATAATGCCTGATGACTAGATATCGTACGTGCGAAAATGTCGTTATTTTACGAAGTTTCCTTGAATAATCTAGTTTCGTCTGAAAGTCGTTCAAAAACGATTACTAATTAATACGTATTAATAGGTATTAATACCTTACACTGTTAAAAAAAAGGCTGGTAAATAACGAAGGATCAGTTGTTAATTTTATTTCCGACAGTCCTTTGTGAATTTCCAGAGAACCTTCAGAAATTCGCCGGATAAAATCACTTGTCACAGGGAGTAGGCTTTACTTTGAGTTATGATATTGTGGTTATTGAGGAAGACAATGTGTCCTCTATTAAAAATGCTTCAGAACTTTGCTCTCAGCAGAGCGAACCTCAATATGCCGTACGTTGGAAAAAAACGAAGGATCAGTTGGTAAAAACGTTTCCGGAGGACTTCAGGAATTCCCAATATATTTTTAACAGTGTACAGTGTATACTTAAATGTCAATAACAGTAATTGTCGAGTGAAGTATATTTATGTCATCCTCAAACTGAATGATACTTTATCTTTTCGCACTGGTTTCACATAAGGATAAACTACAATTTGAAAGTTCAATCCTATTGTATAGGTTTTCTGGATAAATTACTCCCACTTACCCTACAATGCTCTTCCGGGAAGCATACTACATCGTGCACTATCGAGCACTTACTATACTCAATCCTCCTGTTTATTTGTTTTGTGAATAGTATAAATCATCGTCCTTCCAATAAGAGGCAAAGCCAAGATCCTAAGGCCCGTGGTCCGGAGCTAGCAATCGCGCTCTTCAGCCCACACGCCCTGGGTTCATATCCCGCTCTCGTCCATCAAGATTTCTCTACTTTTTATCTTCGCTGTATTTACTAAGTCGGGAAGGGTTGAATTTTGTAATGAAAATTAAGTATTGTACATGCTTTAATGGATTGAAAGGCTCATTTCTACTTTATGCACCTTTGCCTCATCGCAGTATAAAATACTGAGATCAAGTGAAGCTTACTAAGCTTACAGGTATATTTTATAAAAGATTTGAGTCTAACTGTGCATGCGCCTATGCCATAAATAATTGATACTGAAATCGAATATTTTATTGACAAGTTAAGGAAAGGATTTTTTCGGTGCGGAAATAAGACCGTACTCGCGACTGCTAACGACGATATCTAGCGCACAACTACCATGTGTTTAGAGTGGTTTTGCGAACGTGCAATGTGTGAATGTTACCCAAAAACGCTGTTTCAGGGGCGGTACAGGATGACCAACGGCTCCGTTGACTTCGGCACTATGGACGGACTTATCTCCGGCGCAGACAAGTACACCTGGCGGGTAGAAACGAACCTGTTCGATGACGTCGGCGGCCTTGTGATGTGTTACCGCATCGCTGGGCACCTCAACCGCGTGCTGATCCGCCGGAAGAACACTCACAGAGGGTAGTCGTTGCGGAGAACATGCCGATCGAAGCATCAGATTTGCTGCAAAGCTCCTATGTATTTTGACTAAATGCTCGGGGACGACGATTTTACCCTTTCTTGCATCTCATTTATTTTAAAAGGATTGCAGACGTTTGTGCGCTGACTTGTTTTATGGGATAGTTGGAATGGGAAGCGAACTCATAGGCTATGAGCGGCAACAATGGTTAGGAGGGAAGAAGAAGCGTAAAAGTCGCTGCGAAGGGCTCCTTGCTTCGGGCGGACCCAAAAATTGCTCCACATCTCTCGACGTATCATAAAGGTGGTATTACGGATGCCAGTTTGACCGCAATTGTCCCCAAGATTGTATCCATATTAGGTGACAATTTTTTTCCTTTAGCCCCCCCCCCCCCCCTCCGTGACCATGCGTTGTATTTACGTGCCGGTCACGTGGTACATACAAATAGCAAAAAATACTATCCCACTTCGTGAGATACTGGTAGTCCCGAAGTGTACGGAATTGAATTAAAGTGTGGTTAAGGTTTAATTTAAATATAATAGAAGTTACATTTAAATTTGATCTAAGTTTTATTAAAATTCTAGTCAAGTGGAATTTACTAGTCATTCAAATTGAGTTCAAGTTTGATCCAAATTAAGTTTTAATTTTTTTACCTTTAATTTAAATTTGATTTAAATTTAACTGTAGTCTTCTTAATTTAAGGTATGAGGAGTTCGTTTGGGCCACGCAAAAGTTTTAGCGTGGTTTTTATTTATTTCGAGTGAAAAGGCTAGTGTTAGAGTAGCCCGAGGGCAGCGGACCGCTCACATTCTCATGCGCGGGCCTAGCTCTCCTGCGAGGCGGTCGCACTGTTGTGGCAGGTGCGCCTGACTCCCTGACTGTTCGGTGTGGGTCGAGCCATCTACAATGCTACCGGGCTTTGCCCTGGGAGGGTTGCGCCTCTTGCTGCGTCGTGCGTACTCTAGGGGCCCCCGAAGCGGATCCAACACTAGGGTTAACACTCTTGTAGCGCCGGCGCCGGCCTGTTCCGGCTCGGCTCATCAACAATGAAGGCTGCTTCACAAAAAAGGAGGAAAGCATGCGTTCTTCCGTAGAATGGAAAAGGATAGATGACGGAGACAGCCAGCTGACGAGCCAAACCAGATGTGGGTGGAGTGAGAAAGATGAATTTCATTAGTTTTTTTTTTTTTGGGGGGGGGGGGGGAGTTTGCGACGATTTTCTAACGTGAAAACTTGACAGACGTCCTTGTGGCAATGATACGCACAAAAAAGACAGATTTTTGAAATTTTATTTCATTTTGATTTTACCATAAGAGTACTTGCTTCATGGAAAAAAAAAGTATAGTTCGGGGTGAGACGATAACGCAACTCCGTTTCACTCCGTGCCTAAAAATGCGTGATAATGATTCTGTGCAGTCAGAGTTGAAACAGCGGCGCGCTTTGAACCCTAGGACCATTGTGGTTTTCGTATGTTAAAGTTAGGGCAGCCCTATTTGGGCAGCTAACGGATGGGCCGCGACGACCGTCAGAGTTAAGTCACGGAATCAGAATGTCTCCAAAACCTTGCCAGTGTCTAACTCTGGCTGCACAGACTGTAACAGTGCAGCCGATCTTACCAGCGCGGCTGTCTTACCATCATTTTAAGAAAAAGCTACTGTGAAAGTTGTCAATTCACAAACAGTTTTCGCTGTACTTTCAAACTACAACAGTCGCTGTTCCTTTTCACTGCACTACTATAAAGATATTTTTTCAAAACGAATCGATTACAGCATACAATGCCAGAGATATCTCTGTAAAATGATTTCCTAAAATGATTTTAGGTGTCAACGTGTGAGGGACTCACACTCGCGGCCGCTGCACTTACATTGTACCCATTCCACTTCGTTTCTGTTTTTTAATCACTCGCCGTTAATATCTGTTCTCCAGTTCTCCAGCAGCTCTCCAGTAGATGCCCACGGAAACAAAAGGAATTTTTAAGTGACATGTGCACTCGAACAAAGATAACCAAACTAACATTTGGGCGGGACAGCTGGGGACGTTAACACGAACTGACTGGCAGCCGTCGTACTATTTGTCACTTACCTGTCATCGAACCACACCGCAGCCGCAGCAACAGGAAAACAAGAATTGAATATCCGAATATCACGTTGAACTGGGAACGGACGTCGATGTATATCGCAGCAATGCCGAAGCATCACCCTGCCGAACAGTGCCGGACGGGACGGGCTGACGCAACGTCACTGAGCTCCTGCAGTGCCAACCGCACGCATTGAAATATCCTACCTCTGTTAGTACAATCGGTTGCTAAAGACACGACCCGGCCCGACAGGCGGAGGAATACTCCGTGCACGAGAGACCTTAAATTATCCACGCTTTATAGTGCGTTTCCCGAGCGTGTGGGAGGCGATAGGTGTCACCAAGTGTTGCCAAACTGACCTAGCCGGCTACATACGCATTTTAAATCGAAGCAATATGCGCGCCCTTTATCTTTCGCGGCGTAAGCGTCA
>CM049601.1:1527379-1543358 GCA_026979955.1 Megalurothrips usitatus
AGTTCTCACAAGTGGTCTCGTCAGACATAATGGGAACGGGACCCGCGTCCCGGGTCCCCTCAGAGGGGCGAATGCGCTGTAATTCTCAGTTCTTGTTTACATGGTCTATATGGATGGAAAGCAACGTCTCGCAGTCCCGAGAATGTCGCTGGGCCGTCCCGGCCCGCCGCCGGACGCTCAATTCCTGGCGCTTCATGAACCTCCGTACCACGGTTGTGAAAGTTAAGGGTGTACCGGCTTACTTTTTTTTTATTTCATAAATCGACAGTTTTGAATACGCTGATTCTAATGGTATGTGTCTGTCCCTCCTAGCCCGTCTAGTTTTTGCTCTAGAGGCGTCCATCAAAACATCCGTTTTTTCCACTTTTAGAGCCAGTCAAACTCGAGAATTTGAAATGGTATCATGACGAGACTTCCCAGAAACATAGTACTTTACTTGGACTGTGTTTTGAAATATTTTTCGTGTCAGTGCGATTTCTAGGAAGGCTCCTGGAATCATTTGAAAGTCGGCCGATATCACAGAAGGTTTTCAAGTGGAAGGCAGCGAAAGACCAAGTCGAAATTATATTCAAAACATAGCCTCATTCTTCCTCTACAAGATGAGACCAATACCATATTTGTGAGTCAACTGCAATTTGAGTTTGACTGGCTCAAATGCAGGCCTTTTTCGAGTTCCAGGCATGAGTAGAGAGAGACAGGCTACACCTTCTCTCTCGCACGTGGCGGGGTGAGGAGGTGCGTGGTGCGGGGGAGCCGTCCCTCCCCCTCCTCCCACCGCTGTGACAATGCGCGACGTCTGCCGGAGCACCGGAGCCCGCGAAACATTACAATAGACGGATTCGACGCGCCCCGTCCTTTTAAACCTGACGGAGAACCAAATCTTGACTGCCAAATTTTTAACACTTGCAAGTCACACCATCGTTTTCGCCGCCTCGTGGCAGTGCAATTTCGTTTTTGAATCGTGATCGTGCGAGGTTTTAGAGCCGACTTGTGGTTGCCAAAAATCCAGAAGAAGAGCGAAACTGAGCCAAACTCTGGCCCAGAAAGCCGGAGCTGGACGGTGACACCGACTTCGGCGGTGTTGCAGCGGCGTTGCCACCTTGGCTGTTGGGGAGGAGGTGGTCAGCCTACCCACCCCTCCCACCCCCACTTTTGACTAATAAGCGTGACGATTCCGAGAGTGCGAGAGTACCTGCACACCCTTAACCAAACAGTTCAACGCGATAACGTTAAGTCGTTACAGGATGTCAATTAACGTAACGAGTTAACGTTAACAGCCAGGCGAAAATGTTAACTCGATAACGTTACGTTAACGAATTAACGCCGTTAACGTTAACCATCCTTTTCTGGCCATTTTACGGACTTACGCAGCACAGAGGTCGTTTTTCTACGTTTGCTCAGGCGTTTAGGGTGGATAAAATGAAGGATGCGAGTTATAGAAAGGTGTATTTTATTTCAAAAATACATTGTTTTGGTGAAATACAGTGAAATACTAGTCACACAGAATTAAAATTAATAAAATAAATAAAGCTTGACTAGCTAGAAAAGAAACAAAATATGTAATTCTTTTACAACTTCAGCAATGTAGATTGTCATTCGAGTAAAAGTCAATGTAATTTTAAAAAATAAATAAAACATGACTAGCTAAACAGTCTTACTGAACAGTCGCACTAAACAAATACATGTTAATAGTTAAAACAAACAAACAAATAAACAAACATTTAACATTAGGGTAACCAGCAGCGGCAGGCAGCGGGCGGAGAACCAAATGGAAGCAGGCGCGAAATTCAAAAGCGCGTCTCGGGCCACTCTGTGTTACCTTTGTTAATCAGGAATGTGCGGATGACCGACCGTTGATTTTGTTGTTGTCATTAACGTTATCGCCGTTAAAGCGTTACGGGTCCGAATGAACGTAACTAGTCACCGTTAAGGCTTCCGACAAAATGTTAACGCGATAACGAGGTCGTTATTATCGTAACGTCGATAACCGTTAAATTAACTTGAACAACCCCGCTCCGTACCTTTCTTGCTGGGACGGAACCGCCTCTCCGTACTGCCTCCCGCTGCAGCATCGTGGTCGACACACGGTACACTCGTTGCCTCTGCGCCTCTTGCGTCCTTCACCCACTGCACCAATTTCACTTCCAGATCCGGCCACCTCCCTGCTTTGGGCCCCAGGAAGGTTTCCCGGGTGGCACAAGCGTTCATGAGGAATGAGGGGGGCTCCACTCCTCCAATTGCTTACAATTTTCGCGGTGATGTCAAACGCGGGTGCCGCCGCTTTTACGCTGTCCTCTTTTCAAATTTGATTGCCGCTAATTCGAAATTTCGATCTTACGATAGTCTCTCATTCTTCGTAACACGCCGTAAGATGTGTGACACATGTTTTTTCGGAACAGGGGGTCCTATATTCTGGCGTTTACGGTAGTCTGGTTCTCCGAAACCCGGGCAATCTACCAAGAAGTTAACTAAATAGGTCGGTGACGAGATTTAAGCAAGTAACGACTAAATGGTTCAGCGACAAAATACTCATCAGCGTTATCTATATTTACTTCAAAACACACTTTACAGTGTAGGTGTAACTAATCCACCCAATATTGTTTCCAGTGTTGGGTCCAATATTTTACGACTCCTTCAGACCAGGACGGCCGCACTTCTTGAGTTACGGTTCAGTTGGCTACATCATCGGACACGAAATATCTCATGGGGTGGACCCGGTAAGTTATGTACATTTCTAAGAAAATGTTCAGCCGAACCGGTAGTCTCGAAAACGAAACATTCCAGTGCACTAAGGTTTTTCCTTCAGTTTTCGTAAACCCTCTACATTCGTCGCCCGTATACATACTTCGACAAGAAGTATTCAAATTTGCAAGTTTTTGTAAACGCTTAAAACCGAACCTAACGATGTCACAAAAACGAGTATCAGCCACCAAAAGTCAGTGCATTGAGCAATGCGTGTGTTTCAAATTTCGTCAAGTTAGGACCAAAAATGCGGGTTGTAGAGCTATTTTAAGGCTGGTTTCTATGTCAGCTCACCTACACAACATCTGACCGCATTGAGTGTTGTCCCTTACCCTTTGCTACAATTTTTGCCGCATCATTTCACTTACGCATAGTAATTATCTCCAAAAATAGTATGCCTCAAACGTCCTCAGCAAGTATGCTAAAATAGCTTTTTTAAAAAAATTCTTAAAGATTTTTTTACAATTTTAATGATGTATGCGGAAAGATAAGGTTACGAAAGAACTGTCCCCGTCAAACTTGTAAGTAAGATACTCCTGTGATACACGCTAAATGCTTCTGTACAATTTTGTGCAGAAGTGCGCACGAATTTGTGCATACGCAGCTTGTGTACAAATTCGTACGTTGTTATGTACAACATTGTACGCAATTGTGAACAAATCTTTAAAATTGTACATAATTTAAGTACGAATTAGTACGCAAGCTGCGTATGCGTAAATTCGTACGCAATTCTGGACGAAATTGTACAGAAGAATTTAGTGTGAGGGACTGCCCGCAGCAGATGGTCGTGGTGGCTCCGCACTGAGTGTTTGGCGCTGGGCACAAAACCTTTAGTTTCCGGCCTGCTCTCAACGATTAGCGCATGGGACTAGAGTTCAGCGCCCGCGTCTAACCCCGGACAACGCAAAAACGGCCAAATGCCGGGAGTAGTAGATAAAAGCGGGGCCCCTGCGCCGTGCGCCGAGGACGCACACGCCGTACTCCTAAAGACACTACTTCAAGGCCACGCTCACCGCATCCCTAAGGACAAAAGGTCACATGCCCACATTTCCACCACCCCTACAAATATTATCTCACTTACGGGTGAAGTGGGGGGGTGAGCTGTTGAGAAGAAAGTGCAGTCATCTGCAGGGCAGTGATGTGCTGAATCATCAAAAAACACATTGTTACTCCAAGTGCGAGGGGAATTTTAAAACCTCACCTCACCCAGGGAATAACAAAGGTTTTTGTTTGTTTGTTTTTTGGGTGTTTTATTTCAACATTACAGTTTACAAACTTATAAATTAATACATCAAACAGAAAAAAAATACACTTCTTCTAACACTCAGAGTAAATATTTTGAAATATTTGTAAATATTTTCGGGCGTTTTGGCAAAATGTCGAAAACTGTAAAAAATGAACATCTAAACTGAAAGCGATACACAAAATCTAAAGAGCGCTAGTTGGCTCTTGCGGAACCACTAGAAGTGGTCCGAAAATTCTGAAAAAAAAATGTTTTGGGTCGTTTGGTAGGGCGGGCCACCTTTTCTGATATGTCGAACTTAAAATTTCAACATCGACCTTTCTATGACCGCCCGTAATACACGTCAATACGCTTTTAAAACGCGGCAGTAGACGCAAGCACTAAACAGCCGGCGTTGCCTGCCTACCGATGGGCAGTTCCGCGACAGTCCTGTCGGTTGGATTGCCTACACCTGACTGCAGGGGTCTGGTGTTAGAGTCCGTCCGATATAGAAATAGCCGAGGAGCTGACAACTCCAAAGTTTAAATGTACACACGCTTGCCAACTGGTAGTGATTACTAGCGATTACCGACGGTTACTGTGGTTATTCTTTTCCATGATCACCAAGGATTATCAATTGTCACCGATGACCACCACGGATAACCACTAATTTCCGTTTGATTGCGATCGATTATCATCCTAAAACCTAGCAATAATCACCAAAAGCCTTAGGTGATTGCCGGTCATTACCATTCATTACGGCATGAATACCAGGGTGGTGTACACGCGACTGCCGGAGCTGTCAAACCCTTGGGAATAGCCAGTAGTTGGAGAGCGCCCTGCACTCTGCAGCGAGCGAGCCACAACAAGCAAGAAGTCGGCCACGAAAACATTCGTGGCCACGAATTCAGCTTTTACCGGATCGACTATACCCATGGCTAGAAAGTAAGGGCGACGCAAACGCTGATGAAACGCCGCCAACAAATGCTCACTAGTATAAGGTTTGTGACAAAAATTCACTCAATCGTTTCATCAACTCAAATACGCTCTTAACCGTATCTGTAGATGTCAAACACCCAACAACGAGCCCCAGGCAGAGTGACAAAAATTCGCGAACCCTTAAAACAGTGTGCCAAAATTAAAAGACCCTTTGACCAGTGAACCAAAAATTCAAAGACCCTTTTAACAGTTTGAAAAAATCAAAGACTCCTTTAACAGTGTGACAAAAATTCAAAGCCCCCTTTTAACACTGCGACCAAAATTCACAGCACCTTTTAACAGAGTGACAAAAATTCAAAGACCCTTTTAACAGTGTGACAAAAATTCAAAGGCCCTTTTAACAGTGTGACAAAAATTCAAAGCCCCTTTTAACAGTGTGACAAAAATTCAATGACCCTATTAACAGTGCGACAAAAATTCAACGACCCATTGAATTTTTGTCACTGTTAAAAGGGTCGTTGAATTTTTGTCGCACTGTTAATAGGGTCATTGAATTTTTGTCACACTGTTAAAAGGGTCTTTGAATTTTTGTCACACTGTTAAAAGGGTCATTGAATTTTTGTCACACTGATAAAAGGGTCTTTGAATTTTTGTAACCCTGTTTAGAGGGTCTTTGAATTTTTGTCACACTGTTAAAAGGGTCTTTGAATTTGGGTTACGCTGGTCGAAGGGTCTTTTAAGTTTGGCACACTATTTTAAGGGCTCGCGAATTTTTGTCACTCTGCCTGGGGCTCGTTGTTGGGTGTTTGACATCTACAGAAAAGGTTAATAGCGTATTTGAGTTGATGAAACGATTTAGGGTATTTTTGTTACAAACCTTACACTAGTGAGCATTTGTTGGCGGCGTTTTATCAGCGTTTGCGTCGCCCTTACATTCTAGCCATGGGTATAGTCGATCCGGTAAAAGGCCGACTTCTTGCTCGTGAGACTACATTCCATTTCCCTGTACGTTGGTAAAGAACAGAGAAAAAAAAGAGACATCAGCCTCCTGATGTGTGTTGGACGTTAAGCAGTCTTACTAGGAAATACTGTGATTAGATTAATTTTCGTTTCCGTTCTGGAATCATAGTGTTGTTATTTTTAGCTGTGATAGGGTTTGCTTGTGTCTCAGCACTTTCTTACATGACGCACTAATTTCAAGGCGTAGCTGTCTCTCCAGTTCGAACAACAAAGTACTTGTGGTACATTTACCTCACTTTTGAAACTGATTTATTTTGCGTTGGAGCTGTCCACACCGTTTTAGTGCAGGGCGGGAGAGAAAAAACACGCAAGTACACGTCGGGATACGTGGACCAATCGCCAAGGGAACCGGAGGCGGGCGGTGCGTGCTGATCGGTAGTGATGCTTGGTACGCGGGGAAGCGCTGTCCGTAAATGTAGTGAAAAACGCGTCAATACGCATTTATACGAGTCAATACGCGAGTGAAAACCCATTCGGCTGGGGGCAGCCCTTTGGCCAGCAGTTGTAGGGGAGCTTTGCTGGGGATTGGCTAGGGCGTCGGCCAAGAGACCGGGCTTAAGTTGGCCAAAATTTTTCTTGGCCAAATTTTTTTTGAGTTCTCAAATTGATCAAAACAACACACATTTAAAAGACGTTTCACAACCCCAGGATCAACATATGAAAAAATAATAAAACGAATATTCGAGAAAAATCTTGTGTTTTTAGAGGAACTTAGAAAAAAAAACATCATGACCATAACACGATCCAGCGCGCAATGTTTCAGTACGAATACCTAGAAAACCATGGTGGCTACAAATACTTTCGAGCCATTTTCTTTTTGTTCAGCGGTGCTTTAGTGCAGTAAAATCA
The DNA here is from genome assembly GCA_026979955.1 of Megalurothrips usitatus. Lineage (NCBI taxonomy): Eukaryota > Metazoa > Arthropoda > Insecta > Thysanoptera > Thripidae > Megalurothrips > Megalurothrips usitatus. The sequence goes on from CM049601.1 coordinate 1,534,152, forward strand.
AGAAACGATTTTTAGCCACCTCCCTTCGTACGTTAGATGGCAGCGTGGGCGAGATTAAACACGCCTCACACGCTTCAGCGCGGGACATTTAACCACCAACACCGACGAAACTGAAGTGGCTAAAAATCATTTCAGACAATTTTCTACTTGTTCGGCAGTCCTTTAGTGCAGTAAAAGCAAGAAACGAATTTTGGCCACCTCCGTTCGTCCGCTGGATGGCGAGGTGAGACGGAAAACGCTCATCACTCGCTTCAGCGCGGGACCTTCAACCACGAGTACTGACAAAACCAAGGTGGCTAAAAATTATTTCCAGCCATTTTCTTCTTGTTTAGCGGCGCTTAAGTGCAGTAAATGCAAGAAACGATTTTTAGTCACCTCCCTTCGTACGTAAGATGGCAGCGTGGGCGAGATTAAACACGCCTCACACGCTTCAGCGCGGGACATTTAACCACCAACACCGACGAAACTGAAGTGGCTAAAAATCATTTCGGGCCATTTTCTTCTTCTTCAGCGATGCTTTAGTGCAGTAAAAGCAAAAGTAACCTCCGTTCGTATGATGCAGCGTGGGCGAGATTAAAACACGCCTTAAACCACGCCTCACACGCTTCAGCGCGGGACATTTAACCACCAACACCGACGAAACTGAAGTGGCTAAAAATCATTTCGGGCCATTTTCTTCTTGTTCAGCGATGCTGTAGTGCAGTAAATGCAAGAAACGATTCTTAGCCACCTCCCTTGGTACGTAAGATGGCACGTACGAGACGGAAAACGCGCTTCACACGCTTCAGCGCGGGACATTTAACCACCAACACCGACGAAACTAAAGTGGCTTATACTTTCTTGCACCGCTGAACAAGAAGAAAATGACTGGGAATAATTTTTAGCCACATTAGTTTCGTCGGTATTCGTGGTTGAACGTCTGAAAATCTTTTCCTAACAACCAAACTAGCAAAAGTAGTAGTTCTCTCGCAAACGCAACCATCCACCGTACAAAGGGAGGTGGCTAAAAATCTTCTCTGGCGTTTACTGCAGTGAAGGACTGACTAACTTAAGGAAAACGGCCCAAAATGATTTTTAGGAACTGTGGTTTCGTCATTATTCGTGCTAAAAAGTTCAGCGCTTAAGCATGTAATGTGTGTTTTCTCTCGCGCACGCAACCATCTACCGTACTAACGAAGGTGGCTAAAAACCGGTTTGTAGCTTCGATGCACTAAAGAACTGACGAAATACTAGAAAATAGTTCGAAATGATTTTCGGCCACTATGGTTTCGTTGGTTTTCGTAGCGAAAAGTCCCGCGCTGAATCGTGTGATGAGCGTTTTCCGTCTCGTACGTGCCATCTTACGTACCAAGGGAGGTGGCTAAAAATCGTTTCTTGCTTTTACTGCACTAAAGGACTGCCGGACATGTAGAAATTAGTCTGAAATGATTTATAGCCACTTTGGTTTTGTCGGTATTCGTGGTTGAAGGTCCCGCGCTGGAGCGTGTGATGAGCGTTTTCCGTCTCGCCGCGCCATCCAGCGGACAAACGGACGTGGCTCAAAATCGTTTCTTGCTTTTACTGCACTATGGCACCGCTGATCAAGTAGAAAATAGTCTGAAATGATTTTTAGCTACTTTAGTTTCGTCGGTACTCGAGGTTTAACGTCCCGCGCTGAAGCGTGTAATGAGCATTTTCTGTCTCGCCGCGCCATCCAACAGACGAACGGAGGGGGCTAAAAATCGTTTTTTTGCTTTTACTGAACTAAAGGACTGCCGAGGAAGTAGAAAATAGTCTGAAATGATTTTTAGCCACTTTAGTTTCGTCGGTATTCGTGGTTGAACGTTCCGCGCTGAAGCGTGTGCTGGGCGTTTTCCGTCTTGCAAGCGCCATCTACCAGACGAACGGACGTGGCTAAAAATCGTTTCTTGCTTTTACTGCACTAAAGCACTGCTGAACAAGAAAAAAAATGGCTCGAAATGATTTTTAGCCCCTTTGGTTTTGTCGGTGTTGGTGGTTAAATGTCCCGCGCTGAAGCGTGTAAGGCGTGTATTATCTCGCCCGCGCTGCCATCTTACGTACGAAGGGAGGTGGCTAAAAATCGTTTCTTGCTTTTACTGCACTAAAGCACCGCTGAACAAGAAGAAAATGGCTCGAAATTATTTGTAGCCACCATGGTTTTCTAGGTATTCGTACTGGAACATTGCGCGCTGAAGCGTGTTATGGTCATGATGTTTTTTTTTTAAGTCCCTCTAAAAACACAAGATTTTGCTCGAATACTCGTGTCGCTATTTTTTGATATGTTGATCCTGGGGTTGTGAAACGTCCTTTAAATGGATGTTGTTATAATCAATTTGAAAACTCAAAAAAAAAAATTTTGGCCCGGTGCCAAGAGTTGGCCGGCAGCTGACCCATGGTAGGCCAGTGCCTTAGCCAGGGCCCCGACTGGGTACTTGGATGGTAGTTGGCAGCAGGGATGTTAAAGTTAATTCAAAAAATTAATTAGAAGCCGTTAACCGTTAATGTTACCCTATTAACGTTAACTAGATAACGTTAGCAGTCAAAAGTAACCCAACTACTCCACGTTAAATTAACTCGTTAACGGGCGTTAAGGTTAATCGAATTTTGTGTAGAATTTGACAGGGGACTAAGGGACATCAGAAATAATCTTTTTAACAAACAGAAATCATACTAGGAATATTTTTTTAAAAAGATTCCAGATAATTCAAGATAATTCAAGTTTAAAAAGAACTAGTTACGAAAGTAAAACCACGATTAGTACGGTTAATACTAAGCCATAAACGTTTTTATATAATATAAACACTTCGTGCTATATACTGTATACAGCTTTTTAGACAGAGAGCTCTGTCTGCTCTAATAAGTGAAAACAGATCAAACAAAACTGCTCCCAGAACGACCTGTTCAGACGGAGTAACACCACCTTTTCCAGATTAGGATCTCCCATTCTGCTCCTGCTGACTGCTCGGCAGTAGACGCACCGTGCGCCACAAGCAGCGGGCGGTGTCCTGAGCAGAGCGCTGTCGCCGAGGCGGGATTCAAGTTCATTTTTGAATGCGTTCGGTGGGCAGGGGAACATTAACGTTAACGGTCGTTAATGAGTTACTAGCCGTGATTAACGTTAACTAGATAACGTTAACGAAAGCCAGGAAATCATCTAGTTAATTCTTTCCGTTAAATTAACGTTAACGCGTTAATTAACTTTGACATCCCTGGTTGGCAGACCGTCGCCGGCATTTGGCCGTTTTGGCGTTATCTAGGGAAGCCTTTAGGGCCAAGCTGCCGGGTTCGGGCCTAAGGACTACGCGCCAAGGAGGGACAATATGGAAAGCACAAAACCACGGCCTTGCTCCAGGAACCACGATTCACCTGGCGTTTGACTTTCAAAAATATTAGGATTCAACGTGTTTTAGACAAACATTTTATTAGACAAATATGTCGTTACGGCGAAATAAATGCGGTCTAAATGTTTCGGTATTTGAGGTGTAGCTGAAAGCACATAGAAGAAAATGTTTAGGTGAACTGACCCATCACCCTTGAAAGTTCGTGTTGTAGCATCGTAGTGAGAAAAGCGCGTCCGGTTTGCAAAGACCGAGTCAGCCGACGACCCTCCTGTGGCGCTTTAATTACACCTTTCTTATGTTCCTAAACCTGTCGACGGCATAGAGCATGTCGGTCTTTCCGCCCGACTTGGATTGGGTCAATAATGCTGGCAAGATGGAGTTCTCGGAAAGAGTCCAGTGCATCATACAGCAGTTCGAGAACATGTCAATGGAGGGGGTGGACCTAAAGGTATGTGCGGCTTGAAGACGACATATCGTACGCAGGGTTTTGTTCGTATTAAAGCAGAAAATATGAACAGCCTAACCTAAACAGGCGGCTTTCATAATAAATCTGAAAATCGAAGAGGAATCGGCATGCCCAATAGACGATTCCGGTGTGACTCCATCAGATAAGAAGATGCGAGGAAAAACAGGTGCTGGCTCACTGAGCGTGCGCAGCACGTTTGCTATCGTCTGCACATGCGCTGTGTGTCTGCGTTCGTTCTTCCCCTCATCATCCTGCTGCAGCCGGTGACGTCAGCATGACTGCCGTGACCGACGGGATCGTCTATTGGGGCGACTCTAAAATGCGATCCTCAAATAGGGCGACATTTTTAGAAACGTCGCCGTAATGGACCGACACTCGTTTCTCTTTTGAAAAAAGCATCATGTTTTAACGTCGCTCTTTTAGGGCAGCATTCTGTCCCAATTTTGCCCATCAAGGGCGACAATTGTAAGCGTCGTAGATAATAAGGACAAAATATCGCCCTTCTAATAGCAACTTATGTCGCTTCAGGATTTGTAGTGCTACACTTGCGCCGTTCTGTAGTGTAAAACGCTACACTGTTGGTTTTTAAATCTTCCTTAAATTTAACTAGCGTTGCACAAATGGAGGCTCTGCTCCATACTCTAACGACCATTAGTCATACAGTCGTGCACTGACTGTTCGCCACGGTTTGTGTCCTGGTTGTTGGTCAGTCATCCCCACATCCTCGGCGCGCAGCCGGGCCAGGCTCGGCTCCCCAGCCCCGCGCCGGCACTCGGCACCGGAGGCTGCCCTGGCCAGTGGCTTAATCCGTTACAGCGGGAAGGCATTAAGATGCCCGGTTTGCGACTCAAATTTTTATAATCGGCTTTGCTCATTACGAAGAGGAGAAAAAGACAAACAAATTAAAAGAAAAACTGCACCTCAAAATTTTAGTTTTTACTCAAATTACAGATCGAAGTAATTGTTGGTGACGGCGGACAGGGACACGTGGGCAGTGTTGGGCTGATGGCGGATCCTCCAAAGTTAGAATTTTGAGGTGCACTTTTTTCCAATTTTGCTTGTATTTTTGTCCTTTTTGCAATAAACAGAACAGATTGAAAAAATTGTGATCCCAAATCGGACGTATAAATTCCTTCCCGTTTGAGCGGATTAAGCCACTGGGCGGGCCAACCCCAAGGGTCCCCCGGCGCCGAGTTCCGGGCCCGCTCGCCAGCTCTCTCCTGGTTGTTAGTCATAGCTCTTTCCGGCAGCTACCAAATATCGGGTGCACGACTGTACTAGGGGAAATTTCGTTTTTTAACTGCAGGTCGACGGGGAAGAGACTGTGGAAGAGAATACTGCTGATACAGTGGGTGTACGTCTGGCGTACCGTGCCTACATTCGCCGCACCCAGCTGTACGGGGAAGAACCCGGCCTGCAGCTCAGCAGCAGCACAGGCCCGACTAAGGCGCTCTCAGCACGACAGCTTTTCTGGGTGTCGTTCGCATCTTCGTTTTGCGCCAAGAACAAGAGCTCGGAGGAGTTGCTTACCGATTATAACAAAGAGTAAGTTGTCTTGCATCATATTCTTATGAAATAAATGCGGGTGTTTAATGAGAGTAGACGATTACGTTGTGACTACAAACATAACTGAAACCGGTAAGAAGACGAAGAACAAGCAAAGGCCAAGTGCGCAGGGGCAGCAGGTTTGTTTTGTCGTCTGCGGTTTCCCTCTGTCTTTCTGCCGGTGGCATCTGAAGTCACAACGGAATCGTCTAATGATATGTGCTGCATCTGTGAACACCGAGTTTTGGAAATAGAATTGGTTTGTTGGCTCCAAACGGAACTCATTCCAAGATCTCTTGCGCAGCCCAGTGCACGCCCCGGCTGCCTTCCGCGTCGTGGGAACAGTCATGAACCAGCACGAGTTTGCTGCCGACTTCGGATGCCCTGCAGGATCGCCAATGAATCCTGTCCACAAGTGCCGCGTGTGGTGATTCAGGACGCTGCACCGGACCGCTGGAGACAGCCCGCGGAGCATCATGCTCCGGCGGTCTGTCGAGCGGCGTAAGCGCATTAAGCGCCACCTGGTAGCGGTTTCTGTCACTGGTAGCACTGTCCTCCATTAATCGCGTTTTAAAATGCCAATATAAAAAATAATTATGGGAACTGAGAGGTTTATCAACAAGCTTACCAGACATACATACTGCACTCTATATTCTGAAGTATTCATGTCTCGGTACACCTTTTCACAATGTGGATAGCAGAAGGCTACCTTCAATCTCCCTGAACTCGCCCTTTATAGCAGCACTCATCGAACCAAAAGTCAAACACTATCTTGCACTGATGTTGCAGCCGATCCCCTCATCTCTTTGACAATAAAAATCTGTACTTAGAGTACGCTCATCCTCCGGCAACTTCACTTCTTTTTTTTAAGTGTGGTACACCAGCTTTCATGCTAGATTATCACTGATATCCACACAGTCAGCAGCCGACCGGAGACCCATACAATACCGAAGTCAACCTTACCACAGGGGCACCGCAGCTCATATGCGATTTCTTAGATAGTTTTCACACGTGGTAGAAAATTTAAAATTCGCCGGTTGAGCGAGGAAGGCGTGGATGGAAAGATCGGTGATTCGAGTGTTTTACCTAGGTTAGGACTAGTGAGTAGGCGACATTGGAAACGGAAGGACAATGTAAGATGCGTCCGGCCCCCAGAACACGAGCATAGTTACGTCCGTGCGCAAATCGCGACGCCCGCAGAGCGTCGTACTGACTGATAAGGTCAAGCAGGGACCTACTGTCATGTGTACCGTCTTATTGAAAGGCATGGTTAAGAAATCTTTGAGAGAAGCATGTTTTTGTAGGTTCAGCTGGAATGCCTAAAGCGGTATGACAATAAAAGTAATTGTAGATAAGTAAAACTAGTTTGAACCAATTTAAATAGCATGATTTATTAATAATTATGGCAGTGCAGAAATTTAAACAAAGCTATTTGATAATATAGATAATTGCAGCAGCAACTTCATTAAAGGTGACAATGCCAAACACAGGCAGTAACATGCCTCACAGATACATAATAAAACTCTTGGCAATCAGTCACCCATACTATAAAGCTGAAATATACTGCATTAGCACATTATGTAATACCGAAAAGAATTCAGTTTAGACTGGGAAGCAAGTATTCAAAAATCAAAGAATAATCTTGTATCGAGAAAGGACGGGTTTTAAAGTATAACAGGAACGTCATAGAGCGTTATCACACACTCTATCACTTCTAGGTACGACATATTTTATGCCGACTCAACTTAATATAAATGCGACAAAAAAAATAATAATTGATATCACAGATAAAAAAAACTGGATGATGTCACAGAGGAAAGATAATGGACATCACAGATAAGCACAAGTTAATATCAAGAAACTTAGCAGAAGCACTAGCACAGATTCACAGACCACTTGGTCTTGGCCCCTCATGGTAGCACCATGAGGGATGATGGACGTTGAATTGATGTGAAGTTTCCATGACACTTGATTTGGATGACGTCATGATGAAATAAGTGCAACGGCGAAGCAGGGGGAGGCAAGAGATGATGGTTTATCCCATGGTCGACACCACGGGGTAACTCGTAGCCCTGCAAAGGCGTCTTTTCGTCACCCTACCCGAGTAGCGTCTGGGGGGTGCTGTGACGTCACAACCCCAACCACGATGCGAAAATGGGAGCTGGCGGGCAGAGCCCTGTTTTACGCACGCTGAACGTAGATATTTGAGATAGTCATTTTCACGCTGTTAGAGGAAAAATGGAAACTATGGAGCAGAGTGTGGCTGGGCTGGTGGCAATGCTAATTAACGAGTTTGGGGATGAAGACTGTTTTCTATCGCTGCAATGCAGCAGTTCGAATTCGCTATTGGCTGTGTGTTTGAAGAGGAAAGACCCTAATCTTCGCGCCCCAATCCTCTACCGCTACCACTCATTCCACCTCCACGACATGGTAGGGGGGTAGGTCCTGCCGCCCCACCTCGTGACGTCACAACCCGTTCCCAACCGCAATCGAAAAGTGAAGCAGGAGCGAGAGGTTGGGAAACGAAAAGACGCCTCAACACCGTTGGACCTCAAGGTTCTTTTGGCTGGCCCGGACCTTTCGGGCAGGATGACGAGAGACGGAGCTGATGACAACATGGCGGGTAGGGGTGAATCGATGAACCGGGTTAAATGATCTCACACGCGGGGGAACTAGTACCGTGACCACGCCGCACGTTCTCTGGTTTTCGATTTTAACCCGTCCGGCACTCACGTCCGTTCCACGGCTCTCGCTCTACTCCTCCCTTCGCTCTTCCTTCCTGTTTTTTCGCCGTGTCACTATCGGGCAGGTGGTGGTTCGGAGGCCGGGTCAGCGCGAGGCTAGCTGAAGGAGGGTGGTGAGGCTAGCTGCCGGTTGGGTGTCCTAGCTGCAGGCGCTCTTGTCCCACGACACTAATCGGCAGATGACGTCCGCCGCACAGTGGGGCAGAATGCCGAAAAGTGCGAAAAAAATCTGAGAAGGTTCCAAACAATTCCAAAAGCATGAAGAGGCAGCTGGGGCACCCCAGAACATGTATAACGGTCGCCAAAACACAAATTTCATATCGAAACTTCGTAAAAACAGGTAAAAACGTTACAAACCGCGTACATTAGACACGACAGCCGGATTATCTCCAGTTCCCAGGGGGCTAGAGGTCCCAATGTGGTAGTGTATGTATTCTAGTAGTGTGACATGCAAGATTCAAGAAGAAAAAAGTGCGGTTTCGACCTGTGTCACGGTCTGTCACGCACAAAAAGCCGAAAATAGTGTGATATTTGTCGAAAAACGACGTAAAGCGACATTTATATCAAAATATCTCCAGTTCCCAGGGGGCTAGAGGTCCCAATGTGGTAGTATATGTCTTCTAGTAGTGTGACATGCAAGATTCAAGAAGAAAAAAGTGCGGTTTCGACCTGTGTCACGGTCTGTCACGCACAAAATGCCGAAAATAGTGTGATATTTGTCGAAAAACGACGTAAAGCGACATTCATATCAAAATATCTCCAGTTCCCAGGGGGCTAGAGGTCCCAATGTGGTAGTATATGTCTTCTAGTAGTGTGACATGCAAGATTCAAGAAGAAAAAAGTGCGGTTTCGACCTGTGTCACGGTCTGTCACGCACAAAATGCCGAAAATAGTGTGATATTTGTCGAAAAGCCACTCAAAACGACATTTATATCAAAATGTCTTCAGTTCCCAGGATGCCAGAGGTCCCACTGTGGTAGTATATGTCTTTTTGTAGTGTGTCATGCAAGATTTAAGAAGAAAAAAGTGCGATTGGCAATTGTGTTGGTTCGAATATTTCAATGTCTTTGATGAAAAATGTTGCGGTTTCGACCTGTGTTGCAATTATGCA
>CM049601.1:1543858-1610360 GCA_026979955.1 Megalurothrips usitatus
TGCCTGCCCTTGAACGGCCCGGCGAAGTCGACGTGCAGCCTGCTCCAGGGCGCGTCGGCTCGCGGCCAGGGAGTCACGGGGGCCCGGGGCCGGTTGCTCCGGGAGAAGTTATGAGTAGGGTGGCCTGATCCCTACTTTAGGCACATTAGGTATGGGGCCATGCTAACCCGTTCGTAGATCTTGGAATGACTTGCAAGAAAAGCGTTGTGCATCAGTAGCGCGGCTCTACTCTAAAATATTTTCACCAACTTCGCACCGTACAAGGCGTTCCGAACAGAGTATTTGCCGACAGGCGTAAAGAGTCTCCTTGAGTGTACCGTCACCCACAAAACTACACCTACACTCATAAAAAACATTGCTTGAGATAAACCATTTTTTCTTCGTCCAAGAATATTTTTTTCTCAAAATGGGGAAAAAAATTTATTTTCTTGTACCAAGAAAAAAAAATTCTTACCGCAGTACTTCAGGTTGGTCCTTGGGACAAGTAAAACTTCACTTGATTCAAGTGAGGTAGTCTTGCATCAATATTACTATAATATACTTCATGTAAGTATATTTTTCTTGATATAAGATATGTTGTCTTGTCTCAAAAACACTGACTTTCTTGAGGCATGAACTAATCTCCTTCATGGAAGATTTCTTTATTTCACTTGGGTTACTTTTTTTTATTAGTAATGGATGACAGCACAGACATCAATGCGCTACTAATAAAAATGAAACTGATTGTACTGTGCCATAAATATTTATTCACTTACACTGACACCTGTCAGAAATACATGTAATGAAATTATCAATGTACCAAATACAATAAATATCAAATATCATAAATAAATAAATAAACCAAAACTGCAATTACAACAGCCTCCTATCTGTATCAAATGCCGCAACTGAAAACCTGTACGGAACATAATGCCTACCACTTGCAACCCGGATATCAGTCGGCGTGAAACTCCTGAGATCATTGTAGTTTACATAGTGCCAGGTATTGCCAACTTCCACCTCATATGCATGGACATGCTTCTCAAACTTTACCAATTTCAGCTCCCTGATAACAAAATAGGCATCTTTGTCTCTAATTGAAATAACATTGATAACACCAAACACTGGCAATCTACTTAAAGGGTCAATGGAGAGTAGTGTGACAGCATCAATATAATACTGAGCACCATTTACTTTCAAAGAGTTAACACATGTCCAAGTACCATTGTGGTCAGGGGGAATGACATCACAAAACTGTACAAAATCTTTGATAGATTGAAGACGCACACAACGCGCACCAGTGTATTCAAATCTAGGAACAAAGCCACGACGGCTAAGAAGCCTAAATGCAAATTTTAATTGATGCCGCCTGGCAATAGTTAGAGGCAAATTCATTCTATTGTGAGACTTAAAAGCAATGTCACTCCCCTCTTTATACTTAGATTCTGTACGATAATATGAAAGGGGATCAAGAGGCCCCAATAAAGGTAGCAGCTCAGGCTCATGCAGGACAAAGTGAAACTTAGGTTGAAGGTGAACATTAAACAACCTCATGTACAATGAATGGTGGTCCTTAATAAGAGCACGCAAAACAGGAACATCTGATTCATACACAATTGGGGCTGTACTGATGTCTAAAATCTGACGAGCTTTCAAGTACAAGTTCCAAACAGATTGGTCCTCTTTTAGTACTAAATGGCCAACCATTAGCCCAAAATATCTTACAAAACAGCGCATTTCACTAGCATTAGAGCGCAAGCGCTTGTTCTTCATCAAATCGTCATGACTAATAAGAGGAGGCCGGTTCTTGACTTCATTTCGACCGTAATTAAAACCCTGAATGAGCTCATTCAGATAAGAAACAGTAAATCTTTTTTTCTTAAAAAAGTACAACACGATATTATACATCACTTATTTCCAAACCCCTTCATCTAAATCATGCATAATGTCAACATAGACATTTTCTGACACATGGAATGACTGCAAGTCATTAAAAACACACTTTCCTTTGCGGCCAGTAAGGGAAACATTATCAATTACAAGATCAGCATCGTAAGTCTCTCTGGTTCTCCTTCTCTCAACATTAGCTTCCACCTGATACTGCATCACATTTTTCTTCTCATTACAAATCCTACAATAGAAATTGGCACTGAAACTTTCCACAAATCCTAGGACAGCATTAAGACCTTTGTTGTCACCGGTCACAAGACACAAGGCAAAGTAAATTTGATGAGTACCCTCAGGTGTTACAACTGAAATACCCGTGCTCTCTAAAAGCTTCAATTCTTCAATCACTTTCCGGGATGTTTCCCTATTTCCTTTTACACGGTCACTTGCATGGATTAAGAGAGAAAGAAAAATGTTTTCTAGCTGAGATTTAAATTTTGGGGGTAGACACATAATTTGGATACAGCCCTCACCTAAAGTATGAACTCCAGTGTGGGTACCAAGCTCCTTATTAGTTTCATAGTCATCAAAGGAAAACTCGAGAGGTAATACAAGTTTATCTTCAAACTTAGGCTTAATAAAATTTCTCCACAAATCACTTTGAATAATATTTTCTATAGGACCATTAGCCTGATATGAATTTTCTAGCAACTGAACATAACTCAATATTTGATTTTAAACGCCGGGAAGTTCAAGGAAACCCTTCAGAACATACCGGAAAGGAATAAACTGTCCAAACAATTCAATTGGAACTTTCACAACGCTACCATCGACAACTTGATCATCAAGAGCTACACCCAAAGAAAACTGTTGAGGCTTTATAAAGGCACCGCATTTTTCAATTTCTTGGACACGTTTGTAGTGGGTCTCAAAACCATCATAAATATTTTGACAAGAATCAAACATTCTACTAACAGTCTGGACTTCTTTAACAGGAACATTTGAGGAAAGCAAATTTACAACCTTATCTTTAAGAATTAACAAATACCCACCCCCTAACATTTATAAATGTCCATCAATGACTAGTTGAATTTGTGTTTCTGTAAAACCATTGTCATACAAACTACCTATAAAAGTTACGACTGACATTGACAAAGCTTCATCAAAGCTTTTGCTGTCCAAACCTACATTAGACCCAATACTGTCTTCATTAGGGAAACATGGATTGCTAGGTAAACCAGAATCTGAGTCATTGGAATTATTAACTGTCTACTGGGAAGATTCACATGTAGGGAGGGAAACAGAAGTTTTAGGTCCATTTCCTGCTTTAACAACATCTACGTGACTTCTAGCATGTCTGCGAAAGCTATTAAGTTTGTCAAATTTCCTACCAAAACATTTCACATGCCCACATACCATAGATTGTTCAGAAACAAGCTTCTGGTGATAAAACAGAAAATGGGACAGAAATGCCTCACGTCTTTCAAATCTGAATTTTCCCTTACACGCCGGACACTCGAACATTTTCTTCCCCGTCAGGTACCTTAGTTTGCAAATTAAAAAGAAGTCTTACAAAATCTTTCCTGTTACATCAGTCTTGGTCTCAAATACCATTAACTATTAACAGACTATAAATCTAGTCAGTCTTGACTGCACAAAAGAAACAATAGTAACATAAAAATAAAGTACAGAGTGTCTTCTTACAGATATTCGATAAAAGAATCATAAAGTACATAAAATTTTGAAAAGAATAACTTACAATTCAAAGCATGTCATAAAAAATTGTGACAGCATTAATAATTTTATCCTCAGAGGAGTCTATATTGAACACATGCTTCTGTAAAAGCTGCCACAGGTGTTGTGCTTCAGGAGGGTAGCCGCAGTTCAACACCCAACATGTTTTAAGACAGATGTCCACTGCAGAAAGAATGCTGCCCGTTTTCCATGAATTGCCATCTACCACCACGTACGCAGCTTTAACAGAGCCCTCTTCTTCATGGGCAGCAACGAATGGCTGCATTGGAGCACCGATTTTCACATGTCGATCCCTCCTCTCCCTCAACAGCTCTTCAAATTCTGCGGCAGCCTGAACAGAAAACAAAAATTACGATACAATACCGCTAAAAATCTATTGACATGAAAAAAGACCAATACCAAGTCGTTTCATATTACTGTTTAAAATAAATTCGTTTTTCAGTTAACGAGGGCCGCTCAGTGCTATAGGCGACGATTTTTTTTTCCTTTTTTAAAGATCTTGCTTTCTTAACAGCGCTCTTTTCAGATACTCGGCACTATCACGTTTCCGACAACGGCCATGCAGACGAGGGTGGTCGATGCGCCGCTTCAACGTCATCACGATCTGATAGCAAGCAGACTTACCGCAGTACGGGAACGTGTACTCACGGTCGCGGGTGAGAACGTGCCCGACAACACCCACGCTTTTGTGACAACCCAGACATGTGTTGACCAGCATCTTTATAAATACTTTCACCTTTGTTTTTCTTTTCACAAGGAACCAAACAAACTACTATGACGCGGCGTGAAAGGAGACAAGCGCGACGACGATATGTCAAGACCGAAGACAAAGAAAAGAATGACCAAAGCTACGAAAAAACAAGGGAAACAGCACTACACGTGCCAAGAACCAACGACGCACAGTGGCGCAGAATGCCGAAAAGTGCGAAAAAAATCTGAGAAGGTTCCAAACAATTCCAAAAGCATGAAGAGGCAGCTGGGGCACCCCAGAACATGTATAACGGTCGCCAAAACACAAATTTCATATCGAAACTTCGTAAAAACAGGTAAAAACGTTACAAACCGCGTACATTAGACACGACAGCCGGATTATCTCCAGTTCCCAGGGGGCTAGAGGTCCCAATGTGGTAGTATATGTCTTCTAGTAGTGTGACATGCAAGATTCAAGAAGAAAAAAGTGCGGTTTCGACCTGTGTCACGGTCTGTCACGCACAAAAAGCCGAAAATAGTGTGATATTTGTCGAAAAACGACGTAAAGCGACATTTATATCAAAATATCTCCAGTTCCCAGGGGGCTAGAGGTCCCAATGTGGTAGTATATGTCTTCTAGTAGTGTGACATGCAAGATTCAAGAAGAAAAAAGTGCGGTTTCGACCTGTGTCACGGTCTGTCACGCACAAAAAGCCAAAAATAGTGTGATATTTGTCGAAAAACGACGTAAAGCGACATTCATATCAAAATATCTCCAGTTCCCAGGGGGCTAGAGGTCCCAATGTGGTAGTATATGTCTTCTAGTAGTGTGACATGCAAGATTCAAGAAGAAAAAAGTGCGGTTTCAACCTGCGTTGCTGTTATTGCGTACTGAAATCAAAGAAGGGGACATTTCTAGTTTTTTACACACCAAAACCAAGGAATAGTGACGTGTGTCGAGTGTTTTATGCTCATTGTTTGTTTTTGCGATGTAATGTTGCTGTTCAAAGACTTGTTTTTTTCGTTTATATGATGTTTTTAACGGACATTGCTGTGTTTTCGGAATTTCGTCATGATATTTGTACTTTTGATATACACCGGCACGGTTTTTGGTCTCTTGCGAATATAATTTTTGTTAATTTGCGCCTAAACGAAAACAAAAATTGTGCTTATATCTGCGTGGCATCACTAGATAGTTTTGGAAAGAGTACAACATTGGTTATAGTTTTCTTTGACGTCTTGTTTTGTTTGTTTTTATTCTGAAGTACATTTATGTGTAACGGTTTACTACAGTATTATAATTTCAATTTTGATCTCGTTGTTTTTGTGAGACAAGAAGGTACCGGTTTTTTGTCATTTCTCTGTGGTGGCCTAGCGATGTGTCTGGTCTTTGAATTTTTAAATATTTTTTACTTCTTTTAGGAAAATTTTTCTGTAAGTATCTGTGACATTTTTTCGAATTTATTTCAAGTCTTTTTGGTTGGGTATTGGTACAGGTTCAAACTAGCATGATTTTTATTTTGCCTCTTACAATTACAAGCACGCGTGCTCTTCACTAATATATTTCTAATGTTTCCAGATTGTCCCACTGTCGTATTTAGGAGCACCACAGGCACCACATAGTGTGTTTTACTAGTCTTTTTTAAGACAGGTTTTTTTTCATATTTTGCTTTTATTTTCTAGTTTCATTTGGTTTCTCTCCATCTATCTACGTAATGGAGGGTACGTACTAAATGGAACAGTTAATGAGAGAAATACTAATTATCCCGTGACTTTGATTGATATTGCGAATGTCCGTATGTTCTATCGCTTGTGTAGGATCTGCTGGTTTAACGAGGTGGAAATTTTATCAGGAGGTAAAAAATGTCAGAGCGCAGAAGCAATGTGATACCCTTTTTATTTTTTTAATGGAAACATTAAAACTGCCTGACTTTAAAACTCCTGAGGTGAGGCGTTGCGCCTCGAGATTTACTTCGGCTTTCCAAGCTAAGTGGAATTCGTGCTGTCGGAAAGCCGTAGTTTTTGAGACGCGCTTTGCAGAATGGCTTAGTTTTGCGCCTCAACTTCCATCTTCTGATGATACTTTAAGTCAGCCTGGTACGATAATTTTAATTTCTCCAACGGACAACATCGATCGTTGAATGTTTGTATGCGTGCTGACGTTGAATCCTCTTTCGCAGGGTCTTTGAACTTCCATGCTCCCTTCTTAGAGGAGTCTATTGCTGTTGGCATCGATGATGTTTCTAATGTCTTTGATCATCGCGATGATCAATGCTTGCCAACGCAGACTTCCTCAGAAGGTAAGTTGTTTGGAGAGCTTCAAAAATGACTTGTAACTTGTTTGCATGATGAATCCTCTTTCGCAGGGGCTTTGAACTTCCATGCTACTTTCTTGGAGGAGCCTGTTGGCATCGACGAGTCTCCGAATGTGTCGAGTCATCGTAACGAACAGTGCTTGGCAACGCGGAATTACTCAGAAGGTATGTTGTTTTCAGAGCTGCAAAAATAAAAATATTTCGATCGGTTAGGTATTCTCATGAGTGGCTTTGCCAATTTTATTTGATTGCAGTGCTTTCTATAAAAATGCATTTCCTGATCCACCTTACCCTTTCTCCTCACAGGGTCATCCGTGATCGGCACTGCAGGAGGGGAGCGTGGCCGCCCAGTTAAAGACTTCGCCTCATGTTCCGAGCGTTCGAAACTTCAAAAGACAGAGGAACTGCGTCTGCACACTCCAAGGGATCAATTATTCTTTGCAGTGGAGAAGGTTCTGCAGCAAGAAGGTTGCCACAAAGCTGCAAAGGCTGTGAAGGAGTTGTTCCGCGATGCTGAAAATTTTGAGTGGCCTGAAAAGGGAAAAGAAAAACCGTTGAGTCCAGAAGAGGCTCTCAGTTTATTGATTGAGACGGAGCAAACGAGGGGCGATTATCAGGTCTTGCGAAATGTTGCGAAATCTAAAGGTTCTGTGCTTATTCCTTCCTACGAAACTGTCCAGAAAGCCAAGAAGGACTGTTACCCGAGTGGTATAAATGTTAGTGACACTGAGGCAGAAGTAAGTCTCCAAAGCCTAGCGGAGCATACCGTGCAGCGGGTTTTAAAGCTAACCCCGGAATTTGACGTCAATGCTTCAGCTTCTGACTCACTGTCTCTGGAGTTAGTGTGTAAATACGGAATGGATGGTAGTGGTAATCACCAGCTGTACAAGCAGGGGTTTGATGAAGCTGGAGAAGTTGGCTCAGACGGGAGTATATTTCTCGTTTGTGCTGTGCCATTGCAGTTACGAGACTTAACGTCGGGTAGTTTTCTGTGGCAGAATCCTACTCCGTCTTCCACGCGTTACTGCCGCCCTGTCAAATTTATCTTTGCAAAAGAAACTGGCGACTTTGTCCGCGCAGCGCATGCCAAAATCAGCGACGAAGTGAAAAACCTCACTTCTTATAAGTTTGTCAATGAACTTGGCAGAGAAGTTATAGTACATTTTAAATTTCTACTCACTATGGTTGACGGCAAACTCATTAACCTGCTCACTAGAACCTGCAGCCGGGCTTGCATTATCTGTAAAGCTATGTCATCAGATTTAAACGACATTGATTACTGTTTACAGTTGCCCTGGGATATAGATGTGGCAGCATTCGGGATTGGGCCCCTACACTGCAAAATGCGAATTTTTGATCACGTTCTCCAGATTTCGTACTAATGTGATGTTCAGGTTTGGTCTACAAAAGACCCAGTTGAACTCCAGGTTATTCAAGCAAGGAAGTCAATGATACAAGAAAGGTTTAAAAAAGAAATGCAATTACTAGTGGATGTACCTCGATCTGGAGGAGGCAACACTAATGATGGTTGTATTTTGTCTTACATATTCAATATATCATATTTGCATGCTGTTCAATAAACTTAAGAGTTGGGTGCCATGACCTTCATAAAGCGTGATGAACACCACACTGAAGTAACAGAGTGAAGAGCATAACACTGCAGTAAAAGTGTGATGAGCATCACACTGCAGACCTCCGACAAGGTGGCCGCACCCAAATTATAAAGCCACAAAAAAAGACCTCAATCGATTGTTAAAGATGAGAACAGTTAGGTTATAGCCCCAAGAACAATAGTTAACATTCATATCTGCTCATTATAAAAAAAATTTGGGCCGTCTACCTTCACGTCCCTAAAACTTGCAGCCACGAAAAACAAACTTGTATTTAGATTGTTAATCGTAAGTACACGTAAGTAACAACACTTTTAACGTTTGTTAACAAGCTGCAACCCTCAAATCTGGCAACTTAACAAACACAAAGGTGGGCCGGCCAGCTTCACTTTCCAAACGCATAAGAAAGAAAAAAAGGATCAAATTTTGATTGTTAATCGTAAGTGTAAGTAAGTAATAATACTTCTATCGTTTGTTAACTCCTGTGGCGTACCAACTGCAAAAGGTACTTGCGCAAGTTACCTCCGCGTGCTGAGATGGCACAAGCCGTGCGAACAGTAATGGGGTCGTGGTGCATTACTCCATTTCTCTATTTACCACAACGCGTGCTATACACCGCATTGCTTGCAGAAGTACCGTATCGCCGATCGGAGAGGAATTTCCAGTAAGCATTAAAAAAAAGTCAGTATGCCAACTAATATCATTTCAGCAGAAATGTATATGTTTTATCTTCAAACAAGCTCCGCTCCACCGGCACCGGCACCTCGATTCGACAGGGGTACTTAGCCAGCATGGCCTGCCAGCGGCGTTTGCGGGGGCCTCCGGCCTCCGGCTTCCGCCTCAAGTCACTCGAAATGTGTCCGGTGGTACCATTAACTAACGATAACTAACGATAACTAATGATAACCAACCATGAACTAACGATAACTAACCATGAACTAACGATAATTAACCCTGAACGATAACTAACCCTATTGTCTTATTTCAAATACAACGTTGAAAATGTTCTTACAATAACGGTTCGACTAAAATGATAATTATGGACGTATACAAACGATAACTTTTGTCAATCAACTATTAACTAACGATAACTAACCATAAACTAACGATAACTAACCATACACGATAACTAACCATTAACTAACGATAACTAACCAGTAACTAACGATAACTAACAATTAACTAACGATAACTAACAAAAACGAACATATAACTAACGCCCACTTAAGTCTTAGAACAAATACAATTTGGAGACAATTCAGGTGGTACATATTTTTGTTACGATTAAAATCGCTAACCTCAGCCTGTCCCGTCTCGCGACGGAGTGTGCCTTGCAGGCAAACCACGCGCAGTGGCCAACCCTAACCTAACAAATCTCATAAAACCAAACCGCGACAAAATTTGAAAATTGTTGCACCCTACGTATACCTGATTTATAAAAGAAGTCTATCCTCAAAATTTGAATTTTCTTTGTAAACCATAAGTCAGCGCCCTACGAACGAACAGTCGGCATCGGACTAAGAGCCCGCGGCTCCTCTCCGTTTCTACCAAAACGTGTCGGGTCGGGCTAAAAGAGATTCAAATTTGCACACTTCAGTCAACGTTAGTCATCGGTTCGTTTACGTAAGTCATCGTTAGTTAATGGTTGATTACCATAAGTTATCGTTTGCATATGTCATAAATTATCATTTTAGACAAACCGTTAATGTTTTAACCTTTTTAAAAATTGTATTTGATCCAAGACTTTTGACGTCGAAAGTTATATGTTCGTTCTCGTTAGTGATCGTTAGTTAATGGTTAGTTATCGTTAGTTAATGGTTAGTTATCGTTAGTTAATGGTTAGTTATCGTTAGTTAATGGTTAGTTATCGTTAGTTAATAGTTGATTGACAAAAGTTATCGTTTGTATACGTCCATAATTATCATTTTAGTCGAACCGTTATTGTAAGAACATTTTCAACGTTGTATTTGAAATAAGACAATAGGGTTAGTTATCGTTCAGGGTTAATTATCGTTAGTTCATGGTTAGTTATCGTTAGTTCATGGTTGGTTATCATTAGTTATCGTTAGTTATCGTTAGTTAATGGTACCACCGGACACATTTCGAGTGACTTGAGGCGGAAGCCGGAGGCCGGAGGCCCCCGCAAACGCCGCTGGCAGGCCATGCTGGCTAAGTACCCCTGTCGAATCGAGGTGCCGGTGCCGGTGGAGCGGAGCTTGTTTGAAGATAAAACATATACATTTCTGCTGAAATGATATTAGTTGGCATACTGACTTTTTTTTAATGCTTACTGGAAATTCCTCTCCGATCGGCGATACGGTACTTCTGCAAGCAATGCGGTGTATAGCACGCGTTGTGGTAAATAGAGAAATGGAGTAATGCACCACGACCCCATTACTGTTCGCACGGCTTGTGCCATCTCAGCACGCGGAGGTAACTTGCGCAAGTACCTTTTGCAGTTGGTACGCCACAGGAGTTAACAAACGATAGAAGTATTATTACTTACTTACACTTACGATTAACAATCAAAATTTGATCCTTTTTTTCTTTCTTATGCGTTTGGAAAGTGAAGCTGGCCGGCCCACCTTTGTGTTTGTTAAGTTGCCAGATTTGAGGGTTGCAGCTTGTTAACAAACGTTAAAAGTGTTGTTACTTACGTGTACTTACGATTAACAATCCAAATATAAGTTTGTTTTTCGTGGCTGCAAGTTTTAGGGACGTGAAGGTAGACGGCCCAAATTTTTTTTATAATGAGCAGATATGAATGTTAACTATTGTTCTTGGGGCTATAACCTAACTGTTCTCATCTTTAACAATCGATTGAGGTCTTTTTTTGTGGCTTTATAATTTGGGTGCGGCCACCTTGCCGGAGGTACACCGCAGTAAAAGCTAATATAACGTGACTTGGCGGTAAAGATGACCGGTTTTCCTTATTTCGAAAAAGTAAGTTAAAACAAATCGAGTACCTCGCATTTTGTTCTTACTTTCTCGAAATATGAAAAAGCGGTCATCTTTAACGATAAGTCACGTCATAATAGCATTTCTTGTGAACTAAGCTTGTGTTTAGACCCCTCGTTTGTTCAATTTAAACAGATTTTACGGAAATTATTCGTTTAAGAGTCATGCACGGCATTATTCGCGCCCTCGAAAGCTGCAGTGAGGACGGGGGCAGCGCCGCTGCCGCCGTTGTCGACCCCTGAACATACTGTCCGGATCTACTTTTTTACTGGTTGATTTCGAATTTTAGGAAATACAGCCAGGCGAGCGTTCGACAATCCTGATCAGACTGCTGCGATTCTAGGTCTTGACGCCGTATTCATACGCAGGCTTGCCGTTATTTTGAAAGCATAAGCATCTGGGGAAGAAATTAACGTTGAGCAGTTCAATATCTATGCTCTAGAGACGGCCAAGCAGTACAATATCCTTTATCCTTGGGCTGTAATGTCACCAACACTGCATAAAGTACTTATTCATGGTGCTTTTATTGCAAAGAACACGAGTCTTCCTCTCGGTAAGTTGTCGGAGGACGCTCAGGAATCCGTCAACAAGATTCTCCGTGTTTACCGGAGGGATAACACTAGAAAATGTAAACGAGCATTGGCAAATATGGACATAATACAGCGCCTTCTAATTAGATCTGATCCATACATCAGCTCTTTAAGGTAGACTTAGTTTATTACGATAGACCTCTATGTTTTTATGTAGTAGGCTATGATATTAACGGTGAGTTTCTGTCCACCTGAAGGTCCATATCAAAGAAAAGTTGTCGTACCGACTATGAAGTCAATAGTCTTCTTAATTTGTTGTGAGTTCCATATTTGGGAATTCACTGGGTTTGGTAAGTGTTGACAGTGCTACCTTTCATAACGCAACGCACGAACTTCACATGCTGTTTTTCTTAACACCTCTTTCAATCGTCATTACAGGATTTCCAGATTCTGGCAACTTCAACACCTATAAATTATTTTTTTTAAATTTACGTTGTTAAAAAGCCTTGGAAGAAGCCTTTTTTCAGTTTAAAGTTATTAAGATTTTTAAAAATAGGTGTTCTCAATATGGCTACGAAAATCTATAATTTTGCAGGCACTTAAAATTTGGGAGAAATGCTATTTTTTTCAGAGCAGAAAACTGATCTCCTTGAAGTTCCGAAAGTCTTCAGAGCACGTTTATTTCCAAGCCGAACTTAGATATGCACCTATGTAAATGGCCAGCTTGCAGCGTTGAAATACGCTTTCGGTGATGAGGAAACCAAAACATATTATTTTTCCATGTATTTGATTTTTCCATTGTAGTCACCGTTTCTACATTTGCAGGTACTAACAAAGTAACAAAGTAGCAGCAATACGAACCTTTCATTGAAAATTCTTCGTGCTGTTTCAAAATTTTACGAACTCAGATCTGTAACGGAAACAGACCTGTAAGTTTCAACTATACGTTTATTGATACCGTCACGCAGTACACAAGTTATGTGCAAGGTATATTACCCACTTTTACAGGATTTAGAAGCCTGAATTTCATCATATTTTTCGATGAGGCGGAAATGCGTGATTATATCAGAGTTAAATTCTTATTTATTATCAACACGTCTTATTTACGTATTATTTTATAATATCGTGTATTCAAGATCTCCTTAATTAAAATTTTCTTTAAAGAACTTGGAGTTTGGTAAGTTTTGATTATGTGTCAGTTATGATGTCATGCCGTGAAGATATGGCTTCAATCGAACTAACAATTCACATTATTACAGGTATTCCAGGAAAATGGCGAACCCGTCTTCACATACCTAATTTTCCATTTCGGATGCACAGTTAGAAATCAAAACAAGTCAATAGATTTATTTCCAGCTATTATCCAAATTCACAGAAAACCTAGTCATTTCCAGGGAAAATCATAGATCACAGGGAACTGATTTGGAGAGGTGCAATGTGTCCACGGTTACAGATAATCCGCTCTCAGGTTCACCTGCGCATCAACATTGAAAATTTCGACACTGTTCAAAAAAAGTCTGGGAAATCACGAAGGATCAGTTGGTAATTTTATTTCCGACTGTCCTTTGTGAATTTCCAGAAAACCTTCAGGAATTCGACGGATAAAATCACTCATCTCAGGGACTATGCGATACTTTGAGGTATGAAATTGTGGGTATTGAGGAAGGTAGTGTGTCCTCTATTGAACCTGCTTCAGATTTTTGCGCTCAGCTGAGGGAATATCAAAATAACATCAGTTGGGAAATAACGAAGGATCAGTTGGTAAAAAAGTTTCCGGAGGACTTCAGGAATTCCCAATATATTTTTAACAGTGGAAAAATCAGTCGGTAAAAGACTGTCGAAGGCCTGATACCTGATACGTCTATAAGAAAATACAAACCGTAAGTATTAAAAACCCTCACGGCTCAACGGCCCATAACGGTCCAATTTTTACAACTGCACCTTTTGCACCATCGATGCAGGATTTTAACGGCTCCATTTTTTTCCCTTGCCTTACAGATCTTAAAAATAAAAGCATAGCAGAGTGAGTGGCCAAAGTTCCAGTTCAGCACACAATTAGCGGCCTTGCGACAGATATTTTTTTTTAAGAAAATCCATTTATTTAGCAATTGACTTGTAATGCTAAACCGCAAGAAATCGTTCTGCAAATATCAAGATACCAAAACATCCATAAGTAATTGCACACAGCACGAGATTCACGGCCAATGAAGCAACCGCACGTTTTACTTCAAAATGTCGCAAGTTAAACTACCAGACGCTACAAGACAGCACAGCATACGCATAACAGGACATCCGACGGAAATTTCGGTTTAACGTGCATTTCAAGAAATTATGCACCATTGTGCATAATTGCAACACAGGTCGAAACCGCAACATTTTTCATCAAAGACATTGAAATATTCGAACCAACACAATTGCCAATCGCACTTTTTTCTTCTTAAATCTTGCATGACACACTACAAAAAGACATATACTACCACAGTGGGACCTCTGGCATCCTGGGAACTGAAGACATTTTGATATAAATGTCGTTTTGAGTGGCTTTTCGACAAATATCACACTATTTTCGGCATTTTGTGCGTGACAGACCGTGACACAGGTCGAAACCGCACTTTTTTCTTCTTGAATCTTGCATGTCACACTACTAGAAGACATATACTACCACATTGGGACCTCTAGCCCCCTGGGAACTGGAGATATTTTGATATAAATGTCGCTTTACGTCGTTTTTCGACAAATATCACACTATTTTCGGCTTTTTGTGCGTGACAGACCGTGACACAGGTCGAAACCGCACTTTTTTCTTCTTGAATCTTGCATGTCACACTACTAGAAGACATACACTACCACATTGGGACCTCTAGCCCCCTGGGAACTGGAGATAATCCGGCTGTCGTGTCTAATGTACGCGGTTTGTAACGTTTTTACCTGTTTTTACGAAGTTTCGATATGAAATTTGTGTTTTGGCGACCGTTATACATGTTCTGGGGTGCCCCAGCTGCCTCTTCATGCTTTTGGAATTGTTTGGAACCTTCTCAGATTTTTTTCGCACTTTTCGGCATTCTGCCCCACTGTGCGACGGGTGTCAGATGCTTCACACTATGGAAGTCCCAGGACTTAGCGAGGAGCTGCTTTCGGACATGCAGTGGTATGTTCGGCCCGCTCGTGTAACCCACGGGAAGTCCAAGGAGCTCCTCGATCTCGCTGTAGTATGAAAGAGTGGGCCCCTGCGTACAATCGAGTACTGGATACCGCCCTCCTGCAAAAGAATATCGTCTGTTTTTTTTTTTAATTATTGTTGGCTGAATGATAGCAAAGCCCTGGACCCACTGGGTCAAAAATGTTTTGCCTGTCTGTTTGTCTGTCTGTTTGTCCGCGCGATGTATCGAGAACGGTTTGACAGAGAAAGCTCAAATTTGGACCACATCTTTCTTGCATCATACCAGAGTCAACCTTTTCTCAGGGGCACCGCAGCCCAACGGTTTCTTACATAATTTTCACATTTGGACCGAAATTATAAATCCGCCGGTTGGGTAAAGTCAGTATGCGCCATGCGCCTGTCGTGGAGGGAGGGGTCAGTGACGCGAGTGGGTTACGCTCGGTTGGATGAGCAGGGACCTGGGTAGGCTAGGCTCGGGCAGGTAAGGGTAGGTTAGGACTGGTTGAGCGGCATTATTAACGAAAGGATGATGTAAGATACGTTCGGAAGGCAGAACATGAGCGTGGTTGCGACCGTGCGGAGAGAGTGACGCCCGCAGGGCGTCCTACTGACTCGCCCCCGGAGGGTCCTACTCGTCAAGTGGCGGCCGCCGGCAGGCCCAGGTAGGCGTGCGCCAGGCGTGGAGTGGCGGAACAGTGATTCGCGCTGAGCGAAGCCTGTTACGCCACGACGCGGTCCAGCGTACGCCTACCTTGAATATATCGATGCGCGGTAACGTTCAGCGGACAGAGCTCGTAGAGACGAATGAATCACGTACTGTTGAGCTACTTCGCATCAAAGTTGACGGACTTGGAGGACTTTTGGGGTCTCTTGTGAGAGTTTATGTTAAATTGCCATGTTAATTAGAACGGCGTTGCGCGACCCCTTCCAATGATCCATAAAAATTATGAAAATTATTTTAGTTCTTGGTTTTTGACGTAGTACCGGAATCCAAATGAGCTCCATAAGATTGTAACACTTTTAGCAGGTGACCCTCTGTAGCGTTTTTTGGAGCAGTCTACCTATGATTGGCTGAGCGATAGCGAAGCCCTTACCCGACTAGGTCATAAATGTTTTGTCTGTTTGTCCGCGCGATATCTCGAGAACGGTTAGACGCAGAAAGCTCAAATTTGGATCACATCTTTCTTGCATCACACCAGAGTCAACCTCCCCTCAGGGGCACCGTAGCCCAAGCGGTTTCTTAGATAATTTTCACAAGTGGTCTAAAATCTAAAATCCGCACGTTGGGTGTGGTCAGTACCCGCCATGCGCCTGTCGTGGAGGGGCGGATCAGTGACTCGAGTGTGTTAGGCTCGGTTAGGATAAGTCAGTGGAGGTTTGGGTAGGTTAGGCTCAGGCAGGTAAGGGTAGGTTAGGACCGGTTGAGCGGCATTATTAACGAAAGGATGATGTAAGATACGTTCGGGAGCCAGAACATGAGCGTGGTTGCGACCGTGCGGAGAGAGTGACGCCCGCAGGGCGTCCTACTGACTGATTGGCCCCGCAGGGTCGTAGTGGTCAGGTGGCAGCCGCCGGCAGGCCAAGGTAGGCGTGCGCCAGGCGTGGAGTGGCGGAACAGTGATTCGCGGTGAGCGAAGCCTGTTACGCCACGACGCGGTCTGGCGTACGCCTACCTTGTTTTTAGCTTGAGCGAAGCGAGCAGCTCCCTGTAGCTACTTTTCTCTATTTTTTTTATCCTCCGCTTTAATCAGCGATGTTATACGTACGACCTTGGTCGTACAAATACGACCTTTTCACCTCGCGTACAACCATTAAATCCGTACGATCATCGTACGGAAAAATACGATCTTTTCACTCTTGGTACGACCTTTCAAAAAAATCACACGAAAACCCGACGCACATCCCGTACGCCGTTCGCCATTCGCAAGTTGGCGTTACTGCTCGCCGCCACGCAGTTACCGCAGGCGCTGGTAGATGTCGCTTGCGCATGCTCGCCTATCGCCGCGACGGTTGTGTTTTGTTTTCCTGGTGCGTTCCGCCAATGAGAATCGGCCGTTGGTGTTGGCGCCATCAACAGACTATTGTCAAAACAAGGATACGTGAAGTGATTAATACATCAGGTCAGTACTTATCGCTTTTAATGTTGACGTACGATAGCGTGACGGAAAACCAGCGGCCGTTGGTTAAAGTCATGAGAGGTTATAAGTTCTTTCTTGACGTTCTGGGGTCACTGTCTACGTCTCGGTTCTCAGGATGGGGTTGTCCTCTGACGAGGAAAACGGCGGAGACAGGACGCCCCCTCGCACTAAGAAGGCAAAAACTGAGAGGCACAGGCCTCAGAAATTCCGAACAGAATGGAAGTTTAACGGGAAAGCGTTTGGAGATGATGTTGCTGCGTGGCTGGATGCAGATTCAAAGGACAGGTTCAAAGCAAGGTATACCTGGTGTTCCTCCAGTTTTACTGCTAACACATCAACTATTGAGAAGCACAGTAAAACCACAAAGCATGTCTCTGAGGGAGGGAGGAGAAAAGCAAACACGAGCATTGCCAGATTTGCTACTGAGAGGGCAGAGGAAACAAATCTCAAACATAAGATTGCAGTTAAAAGAGCAGAAATAAAACTTGCAGGATGTTTTGCTGCCCACATCCCTTTCAAATTTATGGACCACTTAGCACCTGCACTCAAATCAGCATTTCCTGACTCAGAAATTTGCAAGGGCCTGGAAATGAAAAGACTGAAATGTACAAGAATTGTTACTAACGTGATTGGCTCCTGTCACAAAGAGGATTTGACTGAGATTTTGAGGAAGGTAAAATTCTCGGTCCTCACTGACGAGAGCACTCACTTCAATGTGAAAACAGCGGCCGTCGCAGTCAGATTTTTTGATAAAGATGCCGGCCCTCACGGCCGCATCGTCACTGGGTTAGTTCGGAATTTTCCGAACTTTATTTTGAGGCATGTGCACGGTGTTTTAACGACTGCATTATTTTCCCCTGCAGATTTTGGGACTTATCAGATGTGTTTCCTAAAGGGGACTTTGAGGCTGCTCGCCAGGGCGCAAACGCCGACCATTTGTTTGATCTACTGATAATTGCCTTTCATAAAAAGGATATTCCCCACTCGGTTGTAGAATAGGCTGTATCGAATGACACACTTTTTCGAAATTGAAAGTGCCTGGGTCCGGCGATTGTTGTACTATATGATAGTAGTTCACCATAAAAATTTCAATTTTTTTCGACAATATCCTACGCCTCAAACTCGGCCTCAAAGTTTCGATTTTTCGTCTAAATAGGCAATCCCGCAATACACGGTTTCCGCGACTTGTGAATCGACCCTCATGCATCGCGGGTCACGAAATGACCCTCCAAGTACTAATAGACACTTCGAAATCGATTAAAAGTAATGTACACGCCGGTATTACGCTATTAAAAACACTGAAAATAGACGCATTTTCAAGTATTTTTGAATAAATAGCCTCCGTGGGCCTGGCGCTGCCGCGATGGAGCGTTTGTCGGTTCTTTGGAGCTGGCACTGTCACGGTGGTGCGTTTGTCGATTCTTCGTATTCCCCGTCCACGCCGACCGACACGGCGCGTGCGTTCAGCAATATAGATCCTTTGCATCTTGTTTTAGCTTCCTTGCTTTAAGATGGAATCAGAGGAGGGTGGCGGTAAAGCTAAAAAAAGAAAGTCGTTGCGGCGAGTGATGAGCTGCGACATTCTTGGGGATCCTGCTCCTCTTCCTAATACGCTTCTTCCGTCCGATTGCGACATCCTGAGGGCTCTCCGCTCTGAGAGACAACAGGCTCTAGTAGAAAGTGGTGGTCTAGAGCCTAGTGTCAATGACCTTTCTAAAAAAGTCACCGAGGACGTATTGAAACTTTGGACTAAAGCTTCGATTCCCACTGTTTCATTTCAGAGGGTGAAAGAAAGGATTCAGAACTTGAACTCAGATTACCTTAGGTTAAAAAATGTTCCGAAAGCAAAACGGAATAGCAACTCATATCAAGGAAGAGTTTCTACGTTTAGAGAAAAACAAACAAACTCTTCGATGTTGCGTCTTGCAAGTGCAATCTCGCAGATACACATGCCGTGAAGCGCTGTGAGTGTGTCACGAAAATACCTAAACGAGAGCATGCCTTTCTTATCGACCAGAGGGGAGACCGCGTAATGGTCATCGGAGGGGTGGATTTGACTGTTTCACAAATGCTTAAGAGGAAACAAGAACGCGAGGGGCAGGAAGCTAAAAAAATATCTTTAGACAAAATCACTGAGCCCTCTTCCTCATCTTTGATGTTTTTCAAAGACGATACGGAAACCGAGGACTTTGAAGAAAAGGGGCCAAACTCAGATAAGTCTGACCCTTCCTTCTCCATCTCTGCGCGGACGCGGACCGGAGCTCAAATGAGGGTCTCACTAACTGAAACATGCAAAGTTGCTGATAGATTTTCTGTATCTCACACCGCAGCTGCGGCAATTGCCTCATCAGTTCTCGTGGATGTCGGCCTCGTTTCCCATGACAACAAAAATATGATAGTAGATAGGAGTAAAATTGCTAGGGGTAGGGCGAAAGGGAGGCAAGAACTCCAGTCTGAGAACACCAGAACAGTTTTAATTGGCTTATATTTCGATGGTAGAAAGGATACAACTATTGTCAATACAAAAATTGGGTCTGAATATCATAAAGAACATAAAAAGGAGGAACATATCTCATTAGTTCAAGAACCGGGGGGGAAATACATAGGTCATGTTACCCCTAAGTCTGCATCTGCACAGCACGAGAGTGACAGCATACTTACGCACATTGCCGACGAAGACAAATACGATCTCGGTGAATTGTCTGCAGTTGGTTGCGATGGTACACCCACAAACACTGGTCCTCTTGGGGGAATCGTCACTTTAATAGAGCGGCGCTTGCAGAAAAATCTGCAATGGTGCATCTGCCTCCTCCATTTTAATGAATTGCCTCTTCGCCATCTTGTAAAGCTTCTGGACGGAGAGACAACAGGTCCGTCCGCTTTTAAAGGTCCTATTGGAAAACAGCTCGGCACCTGTGAACAAATAAAAGTAGTCAGGTTCAAAAAAATCAATTTAGAAGCAGACCTTTCAGATATTGACCCAAGCATTCTCAGTACTGATCAAAAGTACCTTCTGCGGATTTGTTCCGCGGTCACAAGCGGCACCGTACCAGACGATCTTGCCAATACGGATCCTGGGGAAATGTCACATTCCAGATGGCTCACAACTGCAAACCGCATTGTTCGGCTGTACACCGCCACACCTCGGCCAAGTCAGAATCTGGCAATCCTTACGAACTATGTAGTTAGAGTTTATGCCAAACTTTGGTTTGCCATTTAAAAAAATTGGCAAATCAAGTATGGAGCCATCCACACGTGGAATGCAGTCAAATTCTCGAGGTACTTACCTGTTACGGCCCGAAAAAAGGTAGACGAGGTCATCCAGACAAATGCTTACTTTTTGCACCCAGAAAATATCCTAGTAGCAATGCTGTTTGACGAACGCAGAGATGTAAGATCTATGGCAGTAAATAAGATCTTGGACGCCAGAGAAGTAGCCGGACAAGGTGTACGGGAATTCAGAGTGCCCAAACTCAACTTCAAAGCCTCTGACTACACCTAAGCCATTGACTGGGCAAATGCGTCCGTGACTGCTCCTCCAGTTCTGCGTAGATTTACAGCCGCCGAGCTACAGGTTTCTGTAGATGATCCAGAGAAGTTTGCCCTTTTCGAGGACATTTGGCAACTCCCTTGCCACACACAGGCAGTAGAGCGAACCGTCAAGCTGGTGACGAAAGCCGCGTCTGCTGTCTGTGGGGAGGAAGCGCGTGACGGCTTCATCCGTCAAATTCTGAAGTCACGGAGTGAAATGCCAGCATTTCGAACAAAGTCAGACTTTAAGTGTTGACTTTGGATGTAAATAGCTTTGTAAATAGTTGTAATTATTGTATATATAGGGGAATCATGGGGAATTTATGGGAGGGGTGGGGGGTGGGACCCGATCTGCAGCCATCTCCTCGCGATGGGTCCTGGATATTTCCCCAAGAAACCTTGTGGAAATAACTAAGAGCTGTAGTTGCGATTTTCACTAAATACTTGAAAATGCGTCTATTTTCAGTGTTTTTTATTAGCGTAATACCGGCGTGTAAATTACTTTTAATCGATTTCGAAGTGTCTATTAGTACTTGGAGGGTCATTTCGTGACCCGCGATGCATGAGGGTCGATTCACAAGTCGCGGAAACCGTGTATTGCGGGATTGCCTATTTAGACGAAAAATCGAAACTTTGAGGCCGAGTTTGAGGCGTAGGATATTGTCGAAAAAAATTGAAATTTTTATGGTGAACTACTATCATATAGTACAACAATCGCCGGACCCAGGCACTTTCAATTTCGAAAAAGTGTGTCATTCGATACAGCCTAGTGTAGATTGGAATTAGTATCGACTGCTCCCCTCCTTATCGCGCATACTGTAAGCGGCCTCACAGCCAAACATCTGCTTCCGGTGTGAGTCACGCCATCCAGCTGCTCACCCCTGGACTGCTGTGTCTGTCTGTCCGTCCGCACTTCCGAGCGTCTGCCGCGTGGTCCAATCACAGCGCGCCCTGCGTGGCACCCCAAAACTATAAAAGGGAAGGACTCGGTTTCCTCGGGGTTCAGTCGCTCTCAGTCCATCCGCGAGCCATCATCTTTCCTTCCGGCCGTGCCCTCACGACACGGAGTCGCCTCGCCTAGCTCACATCCATAGGGTAGTCAGTATCTTAGCCCAGCAGAGCTCATCTTTCATCTCCAGCAGTGTAAAAGGTATACCTCCACCCACTGTAACTCGAGGCTAATAAACACTGTCAAACAATCCCAACCGCGTGGCAATCTATTCTTTCACGGAAGTTCCCTAGATTTAGAACCCAGGCCTAGACTATACGGAATACCACTGAACCACTTTCCATCCTGTCCGTATAGTCGTACATACAGACACCTGGACTGGAGTCCAAGCGTCAACGAGGTGTCGGGGCCGGGACCCGGCGCCGCCGGACGCTCAAGGGGGGTATTTTTAAGTCCAATTTTCGCTCAAAATTTTGACGGCCTGTTAAGTTTGACGTGTAGTCTACAAACCCAAGAGTGTGGTAACACGCTTTTCCTAATGTGTGGTGGCCCGTCACGCTTTTCCTTCAGTGTGTTGACCATCACGCTTTAGGAAAAGCTTGTTACCACACTCTTGGGTTTGTAGAGTAGATCACTAGAAAACAAGTAGATTTTAAAAAAGCTGCATGTCAAAATTTAAATTATGACCTAAGTTATGAAACAGGCCAGGCCTGAGCCAGCTACGCCGGCGACGGGCAAAAATCAACTTTACGCACTTCATGACGTTGGATCGGCTTCAAATTTCACTGGCTAATATTTGAAGACGTGACAATATCAGAGAGCAAAAAAATAAGCAATGGTTTATTTGTCAAAATCGTTCGAATTTGATAACTTTTCTTACAGAAGTCACATTTAACAGTAACTCAGGTCATCATTTAAATTTTAACATACCGATTTTTTTTAGATCGACTTATTTTTTACTGGTTTACACGTTCAACTCAACAGGCTGTAAACAATTTAAGCGGAAATTGGAATTAAAAAATACTGCCCTGACCGGACGGATTAAGCTCCCCCTTAAACCCGCGCGGCGGGCCGGCCCAGGGCGTCCGGCGGCGCCGGGTCCCGGCCCGGCCCACGCGCCCCAGCCCAAATGGTGGGGATGCCTGTGTCACGAAAATTAGGGGACGCACCCGGACGAAATTCAAGGGTCGACTGTACACACTAAACTCTTATGTACTTTTTTTATCCATAATTTTACGCATAATTTTGTTATGCGTAAGCTACGCACAATTTTCTCCATAATTATGCAATAACATAAAACCGCCCACCCTTTTTTAAAATTGTTGTCAATATTGTACATAAGTAACGCATAAAATTATCCATTACATGTTATCCATAATCTTACGCATAAAATACTGCATATGCTTCACCAGACTCCGGCAGTGCAGTTGAAAATTGTACATAAGTACCGCATAAAATTGTCCATTACATATTATCCATAATCTTACGCATAAAATACTACATACGCTTCACCAGACTCGGGCAGTGCAGCTGAAAATTGTACATAAGTAACGCATAAAGTTATGTGTAACAGGTTATCCACAACCTTACGCATAAAATGCAGCATAAGCCTGACAAAACTTAGTCAGATATTGAAACCAGGTGGGAGGGTTAAATGAGTATGTAGCAATGAGCTTTTCCAATTTGCTTTCAAAACAGATCGGTTGTTACAAAGTCTTGTAACAGTAGGCAGCATTGATTCTCAATGGTAGATTTCCTCCCTCAGTGACTACGAGCAGGTTCCCAGCCTATTCAGCAATGCTGAAATGTGAGGTTAGTTTTTCATTTTAATTTAACTTAACTAACAAGTAGAACGCTAGTTTCATAAGTGACGGCGAGGTTGAGATGCGTTGGTTCATTCCGAAAACGAAGACGAAAACTTGAGAGGATCAGACGCTAGACGAAAACAAAATAAGGCTTACCTATGCAGGCACGAAATGTAAACAGGGAAATTTCAACCACCGAAAAAAAAAACCTAGTCTGCTCCCTTTCTCTCGAAACACGGCGATGTCTTGTACCAAAATACTAGTTTTCTGACTCAGAAAACTAGTGTTTCGGCACAAGACATCGCCACACGTAATGTAAACACAACAAGTAGCAGAAGATGTTTCGCGTGAGTATTTTCGTGTATGCTCGTGGGTGTTACGGGACAGCTCCCAACAGTAAGTGCGTCCTAACTTGGAATTTTTAATTAATGTGAATTTATTACGGCAGTGAGGTTTTATAACGAATCGATTCAGTGTAATAGTCTTGTGAAAAAAACAATCGGTCATTCATTATTTACACGGGAGACCCCAGCGACGGTGCTGCCATCTTGCGTCAACAGTGTTGCCGGATTGGGATGAAAACAGGCCACCACAGATCTCGTGAGTCCGCAGCCAAAAAGCGAAAGGCACGAAACAGCCAATGGGCTTTATTCCATTTAATTCAAAATACTGCGCGGTCCAGCCAACGAACAACGAACGACGAACCTCGGCAGAAATGTAACAATGTGGCTTAATATGATTTTTATCGCATATTGCTTCATTTCTTTTCGCATTTTCAGTTTGAATAGCCAATAAAAACCACTGAAGTGAAGGTTATGTTGTGGTCATTATGTATTTGAAATAGTTTCATTAATTCACGATTGGCTGCCTTGGCGTAACGACACAGCGCGGGGCGGGATGGTTGGTTCGTAACGGCTAACGGCCATTGTCGTTAGGTTTTGCCAGCTGGAAGTGTTTGGTGAAGTGTATGGTTACAGGCCCAGATCCTTCTCTTTGGTAACAGGTGATTATTTGACTGGTAAGAAACGTTCCTCTACGCGTCGCACATCTGTCCAAGTTGTGTTGTAAGTTGTACGTGATTGTCCCCTTGCAATTTTATTCCTTTGTCTTCTGTATTGTCAGGTTCATAAATGGCACTCGACACAGCAGGTTTAGGCAGGGCCCTGCTAAAGCGGGGCATGAGCCAACATGTAGTGGACCGAATCATTGGTGAGTGAGGACCGCTTTATGAATTTCCAATCGCTTTCAGTTCAAAGCTACCTGAATCTGCAACGTGTTTCACATGTCCGGCTTTGACCCTCTTGTGAAAAATTTTAACTTTCTCAAAATCCTTTGGCATACCTAGAGTCATGGAGGCCAGGGCCAAATTTGGTTTTATTAACATTATTGTTTCTTCCTGTTTCAGAAGAGGAGTTTACCTGGCAGTCACTGCCAAAAGTGACGCCAGAAGTTTTAAGAGCCATGGGTTTCAAAGGCAATGACATTGTCGAAATTTTGTCCATGAAGGACACAATTGAGTCGGCCATGTCTGATGAAGAAGAAGAGGGGAGTGATGGGAGCTCAGGGGTGGCCCTTGAGAAAGTAACTGACTTTATTATTGACTTTAATAAATGCTAGACTGGTTTTATGATTATGATCATTTTTTTAGGAATATGATGATGTTTTGCTCCGCTATTTTTCACCAAGCGATGTTGATGAGCTGAGTGTGTATGATAAAGAGTCTCTTGTGAACCAATACCAGCGGTGGCAAATGGCAATTAAATCAAGTATGTATTATATAAGTGCTATTATCACCATCCTTTCATTCTTTTTGCTAGACTCCTATTTTTGTTCTAGACTTACCAAAACCAGATGCATGTAAGCCCAAGTTTGTGGCACAAGCAGAGGCACGGAATCAGAAGGCCCAAAAAGTTAAAAGAAAACTAGACACACAGAAAAAGGTTTGTGGTCCTGTTGGATATTGGATATATGTGATGAGTATGATTGAACACATTCAGTGCCAAACTGTGTCTGTCTTTTACACAAGGATCATGGAAACTATACACTGAGGTCGAGGGGAAGACGAGAAATCCCAAATGCTGCTCAGAAACTTATGGGAAATAGCAGCAAGGATTCCAATAATGTGGCTGAAAGCAGTGGGAAGAAGAGGAAAACCGACAATGAGAAGGAGGTTTGTGATGGGGTATTACTTTGGACTGAGTGCCTAATTATTTATGTATTTCTTCTTGTAATACAGGATGATGAAAACTGTTCATTGATGTTGGGGGAGGGTCAAGAAAACCCATGTGATGCTGAGCCCAATGAGAGACATGAATCGCTAAGTGCTGCTGAGCCCAACGAAAGACATGAAAGCCCAAGTGCTGCTGAGCCCACCGAAAGACGAGAGAGCCCAAGTGCTGCAGAGCACAACGAATCCGGTGTTGAGCACGAGGCCAGTGAAACAACTACTGAAGTAAATGCAACTTCCAGTGCATGTACTGCCTCAGCATCGAAATCGGACCTACCCTCTGTAAGCAACAGCACCATAATTATTTTTTGACAACTTCCTCTTATAAGGCTTCTGGGTGACACTCATATCCCTCTCCTTTCTGTTGTTTACAGTTTAAAGTAAAGGAAATCGTTGAGGTGAGATTAGAGGGAGAAAGAGGAAAAACAATCATGTCCATGTTAAATAACGGGGAGAAACTTTCTAATCCTGATCGCAAGCTGGTTATAAGAATAGTTACTAAATGGTTGTATAACAAGCATGTCAGGTATGAAACCAATAATGATAATTCTTTTCATCTTCCCTCTTCCTTCCTTTTCTTTTTGGAACATCTTTATGCCTACTTTATTGTTTGCAACCCAGTGACACTAAAGAAGTGACGTCTAAGATGAAAGAGGGCTTAGCCTTGTCAGTCACTTGGCCTGGGACGTTTTCATTTCCATCAACAAATGAAAATGTAGCCCCTTGGGTGAGTTCTTTGTAATCATTCTCTTTTGATTGACTTTTGAAGCAATTATTACCTGTTTTTTATATGTAAACCATGTCGCTTGGTGATTTGAAGGCTCCATTATTTGATGTACATGGGAATACGGGTTTCATTGTCAATGCTGCCAGACCCATCCAGAAGAAGAACCCATCTAGGAAATCAAAGAATGCAACTGATATGCAGCAGTCTACTCAACAGTCTCCTGAATTTGATAATGATGCGGTCAGTAAAACTTGAATGTTTTAAACTATCAATTTCCCTTAAAATACTATTGTGTGCCTTGTGACATTACTGCCATTGTGTCTAAAACAAACCATTGCTCATTTACCTCTATCCCTCTTGATTCTTACAGGTTGATAGACTAGCCCTCATTGTGCCGCACCAAAAAGCTACTATTAAAGCCGAAATCTTGCGGGGCATGGAAAAATCATTTAAGATGAGGCAAGAGGAGAGAAACAAGGGGCAGACCATAACTTTTTTTCTTCAAAAATACATTCATTTTACATCGTATGGTGGGGAAGTTGTAAGTTTCATTTCTATTTTGTGGAGCGTCGTTATTCGTTCTTTTTGTGAGTTTTCTGTGAGTTTCGATCTCTCATGATCCAGATATCAGAGGAATTTGCAAGGATGCACCCCACCGCCAAACGCATGGCCTCACGCTTTGCTCAGCTTCAACCAAAAATCTTAGGCCTCCGTGCTCATAGGGACATAGAGTTGGAGTTGGATAGTGGCAAGTATTTGAAGAGTATTTAGAATTTTGAGTGTGGTTTTTGGATTAGTTTTAATGAGTTTCTTCATTGCTTTTCTATTCTGTAGAAGTGCTTCTTGCCCTTGTCCTTCTTTCACATCATCTGCCCCACGATATACCTATGGCCCACGATAAAGAAGTTGATCGATCATGGGGAAAGGAGGAGGATTTAATGACTGTTGTGCAAGTAAGTTCTCAACAGAATGTTTGGCTATCATGTTGCATTGGGCAATAAACAAACCTTGTGAATCCTCTCTTTTTAGAGTGTGGGTTCACTTGTGGAATACATGCAAATGTCCTCCTCAAATATTACTAAACAAATACCTGTGCTTGAATTTTATTACTTTTTACAGACTAAAGATAACATCGATGATTATGTGGTGGACAGGAGGAGTAATGCAACTGGACCTGTTCAGCCATATCTGATACTTGTCAGAAGTGATTTGGACAGTAAAATTATCAAGATCTTTCTAGTTTTAGAGTCAAAGGCAACAGAGCTCACATGTGTCAATGTTGACAGCAGCTATGCAATTTTGCAGGCTTTTGAGATTTTAATGCAGTCCTTTGTTGTGTTCAATGTTTGTC
This sequence comes from Megalurothrips usitatus, assembly GCA_026979955.1. Taxonomy (NCBI): domain Eukaryota; kingdom Metazoa; phylum Arthropoda; class Insecta; order Thysanoptera; family Thripidae; genus Megalurothrips; species Megalurothrips usitatus. Next base: position 1,571,471 of record CM049601.1, read on the forward strand.
ATCCATACGGATGGAGAAACACTCTTCACTTTGTCCAACATTTTGTGTATGGAGTACAAGAGCACAAATCTAGTAGGGGGAAAAAATCCAAGGCCAGCCCGACCCAGACTGTCCTGTGGACTTCACTAACTAAAGATTTGCCTGATCTATAAACCGGCATCTGTGTTCTAGTTAAATTTGAGTCTAGAACAGATTTGATTTTGGAACTCAATAATATTGGGGAATATTTATTATTTGACAGTATTATTATTTATTTAATAATATCAAAAATATTTGTCATCTATACAGAGACACTTCACCTTGTCCAACATTTTTTTTTTAATTGATTGTTAATAAAACATTTCTTCCAAACTCTACTTCCTGGCCCTTTCTTTAAGTCGACACTTCTATTTATCATAATGGCCATAGAATATCTGTAACAGGCTTTTTGAACTGGTTCTATCTCGGGGCCATCCTGAATATATTAAGAATAGGTAGTTTTTTTAGAACCTAGAACTAAATTAAGCATAAACGTCGAGACGGGCTGCTAAGCCCGGCGGCTGTGGGTCCCCTCAAGGAGCGTCCACCCCACACTCCCGTCGCCGCGGCACACGCGGTTCTCGGCGCTACCCCATGCCTCAGACGGCCGCCCGACCGCCCGCTCAGCAGCGCGGCCCGATGGGCTGCCTACCTGCCGGGCGGTCACATCACCACCACGACGCAGCCCCGTTTTGTCCTCCACCCGGTGGTTTTGATGCCCTGGCCTCAGCCATTTAAACCTTATTATACTGCAAAGCGCTAGGGTGCACTTGTAAAAATGTTTTTGGTAACTATAAACCGTAACATGAACTTTTGGCCATTCTGGAGGTGATTTTATAGAGTCGCATGAAGCTGACGCCGTACGCCCGTTTGATTCTTACGTTTACGCTTCGCTTTTGTCTAAAAATCAGAAGAGTCCAGGGGGCGTACGATTATGGGCACTCTTCCGGGAGGAGCTTAAACATAGCAGTAGGTGGGTCGGTGAAGTTAATTCTTTTCTCCTGGCAGGGAAGAGCCTCTGACTCCATGCTTTGGAGTGATGAGCATTACTTAAGGGTACTTCCATTTTTGGTTTTAGTTCTCCCCAGCGTACAGAAGTTCTTCAACAAGTGTCTGTGCGGGGGCAAGGGGGTTAGGTTCTGTCAGCAAATCCAAAGTTATATGTTGTATGTAAACCTTTGTGCATTTCTGTTGCACAGCGGTATCAGTATGTAATTGTGCAAAATATTTCATGTTCATTTATTACATTTTTGATCAGCTATGGTTTTGTTATTGCAGGTTTACCATCCACTTCCTCAGATGCTATTTGAACCGAGACACAATTAAAGAAATGGTAGCAGTATCTGTGGTGATCGATTCATCTCTTCTTTTATGAAGCGCAACTTATGGTGAGTTGGAACATTTTAAATCCTTCTCAGTTAAAACCAAGAAAATTAGCTCATTGTCCTATGCGAAGCAAAGGAATTTCCAAATTTCAAAGCCCTCATACTTTTGTGTGTCATTTCTAAAAGGTGAAAATAGCATGTTATTCTTTTGCTTTGCAGATTTTTTTCACGTCTCGTCAGATAGCCCTTTTTCAATCGGAAGGACCCAGTGTTTGGAGAGCACATAACTTTGTGAATTCTTTGCATCGCCAACCCCTTGGAACGGAGACAAGAGTTAAACTGGTTTTCAGTACTGTCAACAAAGCAGGTATTTAAACATTCTTTTTGACACATCCTCTTATTTAATATCCTTACTAATTGTGACAGTGTAGATATTGTTTTTTTATTGAGAATGTTTTTTTTTGTTTGAAGATTTTTTTCTTTGTCTATTTCTTCAGATAATTCTTTTTCAGTCCTGTTCATTGAGATAGTTCTTTTGCAACCCGAAGCACTAGTACTAGGAGAGCATAGAAGTTTGTGAACTCTTTGGAATGGCAACCCTTTGGATTAAGTGAACTGGTTTCTCTGAACAGTTTACAAAACAAGTATGTAGTATAGTGAATATCCGAGTACAGACCCCCCCCCCCCCACTTTCAGGCCCAAATTTTATGGGGGAAAGAGCACAGGAAGGTACCTAATCATATTTTGAACTTGGAAAATATATTTGAGTGGCTTTGAATGTGTTTTGGGTAGTTTTTGGTCATAGTTAGTGTAAATTTTAATTCCACACTTTATTTCATATCTAGATTCTTAAATTAGGTACAAGCTTAATTACAGACCAGGTCAGACTAGATTAATTTTGCCAACGTTACACACTGCCAGCCTCTGTCTGCTTGGCACGCCCCATTGCAAGCAGGCACAAGCAAGGGGGAGAGGGAGAGGGTGGATGTAGATTGTGATCAACACTTCCTAGATTCTTTTGATTTTGTCAACAAAACCGAATCAAAATCCCAAAAATCTGGGAAGCGTTGTCCTTCACAGCTTCACAGTCCACCCAGAGAAGGTTTTGTGTGTTTAGGGACATTTCTGTTTACATTTCCTTATTCTGTTTTATTTTTAACTTTTTCCTGTCTGATTTTTACTCATTTTTTTCAGAATCATCATGGGTGTAATATGTGGAGATTGCTTTCAAGAGTTTGCTAACACTGCGGAATTAACAAGGCACTACCGTGAAAGTGATGCACATACTGGTCAAATAGTGACATGTGCATATTGCAAAAAACGTTTTCTGGCTAAACGGACATTGATTCGTCACCTTGACTCTTACCATGCAGACAGGATGAACCAATCTGTTTCAAGTGGTGCGAACCCCTCTGGTACTGGCAGTGTAGAAGATACTGCCTCACTTGAGGAAGGGCATTCTGTTGCAACATCACAGGGGGATGTGGAGGACGATTCAGTTGGTGATGATACTATTTCAATACCTCCAGAGATGTCGGTGCAAGAGTCTGTTGATGAAGCGGCTGTTGATGTGCTTGTTAATTTAAGATCAACTGCAAGTCTGACAGGGAAAGCAGTGGAGAGATTTGAGGTTGGGTGCAACAAAATGTTGCAGAATATGTGTTCCTCACTGAAAGCAAAATTGCAGTCCAGACTACTTGAGAAGGGAATGGCTACAGAAGACATAAGTGCTTTGTTAAATGATTTTGATGTGGCAGATCCTTTTAGAAATTTGAAGTCAATCGATGACCAGCTTGATTATTTTAACAAGAAGTTCGGCCTTGTCAAGCCGCAAGAAATGTACTTTGACCATCGCACTGACAAAAGATTGGACCCAAAATCAAATTCGTATGTACCTGCCCAAGTAAATGAAACATTCCAGTATGTGTCAGTTATAGACACATTAAAGGCTATCCTTTCCGATGCAAAAGTTAGGAATTTAATTTTTAAGCAGCTTGTTAGTAAAGATGGTGCCATTAGATCATTTGTAGATGGCTACCATTTCAAGGATCATCCCTTTTTGGAAAAGCATGAAGCGGTTTTGCACATACTTTTGTTTTATGATGAACTTGAAACGGCCAATGCCTTGGGTTCGAAAACCATAATTCATAAACTTGGTGCTTTTTTCTATCAAATTCTTAATCTTCCCGCTGAAATTTTATCAAAGATGTCTTCAATTCATTTGCTTGCCCTGGTTAATTCTGATGATATGAAGAAGCCAGGTGCCTTCAAGAAAGTATTAACAACATTTGTCCAAGAAATGAAACAGCTTTCTTCTGATGAAGGTGTTGCAATGAACCTTGATGATGAAGAAATTATTGTGCGTGCTGTGGTAACAGCTCTTACTGCAGACTCTTTGGCCGCTGATGATTTACTTGGATTTGTTGGCCCAAGCGCTCGACACTTTTGTCGTAAATGTATGGTTAGTAGAGCTCAAGTGCGGGCTGATGCCAATGCCATGGGTATACCAAGGACGAAGGACCTGCACCAAGCACATCTGGAAGAGGTTGAAAGAAGAAAGAAGTTCTCTACAGAATGTGGTGTGAAGCGTCCCTGCCCTCTAGATGACATACCATATTTCAGTAGTGTAGAGAATTGTGTTTTCGATTCTTTTCACGACATTTTGGAGGGCATAGGACCTCTTGTTCTGAAATTAGTTCTCCGTGAGTACATCATTATTCAAAAACTGTTCAGTGTCAAGGATCTGAATGGCAACATTGCTTCTTTCTCCTATGGGATTCCGGATTCAAAAAACAAGCCATCACCCAATTTTACAGATGAAATGCTGAAGAAGAGGAGGACTAATTTGAAGCAGACAGGTTCACAGATGTGGTGCCTCATCAGATCTCTCCCTTTTCTTATTAGTGTGCCGGGGGAAGCTGACCCCCATTTAAGATTGATATTTTTGCTGCAGGATATCATGCAGATCATCTTCTCTTTTGAAATTCAACCTCAAGATATTACAATGCTTGAACATCTTGTTTTTGAACACAATACCTTGTTTGAAAATCTTTTTATTAAAACTCAATTAGTTGAAGATGTAGCAGAAGAAGAAGTGGATGATCCAACACAAGATGAAATTGAGCAGGAAGTACAGAATGAACCATCAGGAACTGAAGAAAGTAATGTCCCTGAAAATTCTGATGGCGAAGGAGAACAAGATGAAGAGAGGTACAATATGAGGAAAGAGGAAAACTTCACTGTCCATGTTATCAACAAACTTCACCACATCAAGCATTATCCAGAAATGATCAGACAGTATGGCAATCCAGTTAGGATGTGGTGTGCTAAGTTTGAAGGGAGACTGAAAATCTTCAGGCAACATTCGAGTGTTTGTTGCAATTTTTAAAATATATGTAAAACTATGGCCAAGATGTTTCAGTTGAGTAATTTGAAGTCTGTTCGACTCAATTTTGATGATGATGGGATTGAACATCAAAAGCCTACAACTCTCAGAGCTGAACACTCTCTTCACTGTTCTCTTCTTGAAGGTGAAGGTATTTCTGAAGAGGATGAAATTCATGTAGTTAACAGTGCTACTGTAAATGGTGAGGAGTACAGACCTGCCCTTTTTGTTGTTCTCCCAACATCTAATTGCCAGCAGCCATCCTTTGGCATTATCACTGAAGTGATTGTTACGGGAGGTGCAGGACGGTCAGTCATCCTAATTGTGAAACCCTGGCGAAGTCTGGGCCGTAGTCAGAGATTTAATAGCTACAGAGTAATTCCAGAGGACAATCCAGAGGTGAGGTGGACGTTTGAATTGGGTTTGTGGTTTCTCTGCTGATCTTGCTTTAAGTGTTTTTATCATTCCAGAGGGCAGAGTCTATTGCAGTGAATGTTTCATCTCTGACGCACTTCAGGTGCATAGCTCCATGGTCCACAAAGAATGAAGAAGTTCATCTGTCATTGCGCACAGTGTTGGTCTGAGCTGAGGTAATTCTGTTGTCTTGCCCATCTACATGATATAAATAAAATATCATTGTGTAACCCAAACCCATCTCTTTTATTTCAGCAGTTAAATCTGTTAATCAATGCTGGGAAGTTAACAGTTTCTTGTTTTGTCATAAAGAAAACTATGGAAGTGATTATTTCAACCCGTCTACATCCAGTGAACCAGATAAGATAAGGACTGGATGGAACTAAAGACCATCATCTACAATGTAGATCAAACCATTAAAATAACAGAAAAAATTTGTAGCTGTTGGAATACTGGAAAATAAGTATTCTGCATTTCCGGAAATGGAGATTTTATTCCTAACATTGTTAGTTTTTTTAAAAAGAAGTATCAATGAATTGTTAATGGTAACCGGCTTGGCAAGGTCATGCTCCAGGAAGTGCTTTTAATTGGATTTTAAAATCTATCATCCATGTAAAATGTCCACTTCATTGAAGGTCATAAGATATTGCCAAACTGGGGCTGCATGTGTGTGTGATCACTTTAATCAGTGTAATCTTCCAGTTTGGATGATAATTGCATGTTTGTATTCAAATTTTTTAAAGTGCATAATTTTCGTCTCAGAAATTTGTTGTCCAATAGCTAGAGAGGAACAGGGTGAAGAATTGTCGCGGGAGCAGAGTAGAATAAACTTTTTATTGGCGTGTCATTTCATCTTATTACATGACTTACACAACTTTCGTAGTTAATTTATAATAGCGCTGTTGCTGATGAATACATTCAAGAGTTGTAGAAGCACTATGGAGTGATCAGTAGTTAACTTTTATTAAAAGTTAGTTGCAAGTGAGTGAATTTAAACCGTCTCAACCACACCTTTCCCATTCTTGGACATTTGCAAATAATTTAATTAAGTGAGGGGGAACCCATACTCCAGACTATATATTACCTTGCATGTGCACTTGATGCACCTTCTAAAAATATTTACGCATTTTCTTATTTACCATCTGAGCACAACATCTTGGTTTTCTTCGGTCTAGTAGCTTGAAGAGGCGGAGCTGAATGAAAGACGTCAATCCTGGCAAAAGAACAAGACAAATGGTTTAAGAATGATGATCTGCACCCTCTCGAACTGGCAGGTCCAAATAATGTGAACACACATGAAGTATATGATTCCAGGAAGGATCAGATGCTAATGAGAAATGGGAGCCACTGTTATCAAGTACTTACATTCCTACACCAGCAGCTGCACATGGCTCCGAGTCCTCAATGGCATAATTTGAAGCGTTGCCGCAAGCCCTTCAAATGGATGACTGATTGCTCTGAAAGCAACAAAGGAACAAATTGGTTGTCATTGAAAGGTTGGAAATGGTTCAAATGCTTTGGGCGTGCTTCTGACAAAGAATTATATTGAAAAAATATGTGAGGCAAGGCAAACCAGTTTTACTAAATATGGTGTGAAGAAGTACCTCACAATTATATTTTCGTTAAAATTTGACAACCACTCTCCACTAAGATTTCATAAAAAGGCACTGGTGACAAAAATAAGAGAGGTGGCTACACAATGGGGAAAGGTTCCCACATTTTTTACTGGCACTGTGACTTAGAGTTCGGTATTATTTCACATGCTAGGCAAGCATCAAGCGCAGAATGTTGACTAAGCACTAACGAAAGCGATTCAGTACCAGACCGCATACGCCTTACTAACCTCACTTCAGTTCACGTAGCAGTACAGCCAACACTGGCCAACACGAGCCAGAAGTGCCAGTTGGGGACTTCGTGATCGTCCTTTGGCACCACTGAATACTAGCAGACGAAAACGAAAAACAGCCTACACCAACATTTTCATCAATAGGAAGGAACAGAGTCTCTGGATTAACATTGCTATTCGCTAAAACAACCGAGAGGAGCAATGGATGAAACTTTGGTCTGCTCTGCTATACAAGTCGGGCTACCCGCACTCAGGCAATTTTGAGGGGGTGCGAGACTTGCTGGGGGGCAGCTGGTTTGATTGACTCTCGTGACCCGGGAGCGAGGGATTCTCAGGAAAGACGGCCCAGGATTAGCTTGCAGTTGCTCTTACCAGGATGATAGCCGTCCTCCCTCAGGGCGCACACGTACTCTTGGCCGTACACTCACCGACTGACGAGCTCGGGCCGAGCCCGGCAGTCGGTTGCCTCTGGTGTTCCGGAAAATGCTAGGGTTGCAATTTAGGTGTGGGGCGAGCGCGCGGGGCGTTGCCCGGCCGGGAGGCCGAGGCGACACTTCGCCGCCGCGACATCCCCCCAACTATTTAAGCGTGCGTCCTCGCACGCACGGCTACCTCCCATAAAGGCTGGGCAGGAGCGATCAAAGCGAAAGGTGAAGTGAGTGAACACCAGGGCAAGATTTGAACTAAACAAGAGCCAAAACAGCGAGGATGGATACGGTATAAATTTTGATACAACGAAAACGTTAAATTGAGAAATGAGTTTAAGTTGAGGAACGGCGAAGAGCCACAAATGTGCACGTTCGCATGGAACAAAAAGGTGAATGGAAAGAACAAAATTTGACAGCAAAACCAAAAATTCAACCAATGAGGCGAGACCGTGCAGATGTGTGGCGTATCAGTGCGACCATCGGGATTCAGGTGAACAGTAACATAAAAGAGCAAATTTATTCTCACAACGGTGACAAACGGCGGAAAGAGAGAATTTAGAGAGAGTATGAAAACGAAAAGAGGCGTTGTTGCGTGGTGGCACCGTTGTGAGAAGCGTCGTCCAAATCGAAAATCCAGTCATGGTCCAGGTGGCTGCGGGGTCGTCGTAGGGGGAGTCGCGTGCGGTCTCCCGGGGCGTCGCCAGGTGGAAGGCGGCGGCAGACCGGCAGTGGCGTGAGCCTCCGTCAGGCCCGGGAGAGCGGGGCGGGGCGCATGGGCGCCGCGGGCCGCACCGCGCCGGGAGAGCAGGCCACCCCTTCGGCGCCGGCGTGCGGCGGGGCGAGCGCGGCGGCCTGCAGGGGCGCCGTCAGGTGGACGACGGCAGCGGGGCGGCGGTCGGCGGCGGCGTGGGCCCCCGTCGGGCCCGGCAGGGCGGGGCGGGGCCCAGGGGCGCCGTCAGGTGGGCGACGGCGACATGGCGGCGGCGTGGTTCCAGTTGTCCACCTGGCTCGGCGGTGCCTCCCGGAGCGGGGCCATGGCGTCCGGGAGGGCGTCGGTGGTGGCGGGCCCGAGCCATGGGCGCCGAGCGGGAGGGCAACTGGAACAAGCGGACCCCAAGCAACCCCAGACCGGCGAGGGGGGGGGGGGGGGGGGGGAGAGGCCGGGATGGGGAGTGAGGGGGGGGGGGGGGGAGGTCACGGAGCGAATCTACCAATGCAGCCCTAATCGGAAGAAAAAGAGAAAGTGAGTTGCCAGTTGAAGAACGGAAGAGAGTGTTTTAGCGGAAAAGTGAGGGCGGCTAGGGTCAGAAGGAAAGAGAGGGAGTATGGGGAGGAGAGAGACAGAGGAGAAGTAAGATGAAGATGCCCGGTGGTCCACACCCTCGGCTTCGGCGGCAGGGGCAGCGGCCATGAGCAGCGGCAGGTGGCAATGAGGCGCGCGTGCCGTCGGGTCACTGGGGTCACCGGCGGTGCTCCAGGTGCAGTGCTGACCGCTGCAACTATGCACGGGCCCGGGCGACGCGTGCGGCGGCGGTGGATGTTGAGCTGACTTAGCACGGCCGCTGGCACACTGCGAGCCGGGGCGGTGGCCGCGTCGCTGGAAACGCTGACGGCGACACCGGCAGGCGGCTGCCCGGGGGGCGACGAACTACCAGGGCGCGGTGACGGTGGGCGCGGCCGTGGGTGTGGCCCGGATGGGACGGGCCGCGGAGGTGGTGGCCCTGGTGTTGGAGGCCGTGGCCGTGGCGGTGGTGGTCCTGGCGGAGGAGGCGGTGGTGGCGGTGGTGGAGGCGGAGGAGGCGGTGGTCCAGGGACTCCCAGTCAGTGATGCGGAGGTATGGGCCGGCGTCAGAAGTCCTCTCTCGGTGTCGCACAAAGTACCACGCCTTAGCCAGGAACTGGCGGGTGCGCTCGCCGATACGGTTTGAAGCCCTGCGCCATAGGCTAGCCGGACCGCGGAGCACCTGGCTGCGGTGTCTGTACAGCCGGGGAGGGCGGGACTGCGTCGAGAGGTCGAGACTGCAGAGCTGGCGGGCCGAAAGGCAGTGAAACAGGAGGAGGGGGGGGGGGGAGAGAAGGAGAGAGAGAGGAGAGAGAGAGAGAGAGCGGAGCGGCCGAGCGGCGGAGAGAGAAAGAAGAAAAAAAAATTGTTGTTATAAGTAACGCGTAACTCACAGAAGAGAACACGGGGGGAATAATAAAATAAAAGTTTACGGTGACAGTAGGCGGTATGCCTCTTAGTGTGAGTAGGACCGGAGTCCGAGTACTCGCGCGTGGCTGCGGTGGCGGGGGCCCGAAAAGCCAACGCTACACGCCAGGGGCCTAGAGGAGGCGGACTGCGAACTGAAATCCGACCCCGCCCGCTGGCGTCAGGAATGGCCACCGCGACGCCACGACAGTGCGAGAGAGAGAGAGGGAAAGAAAGCAAAGACAACAAAAGGCGAAAGGAAAAGAAAAAAATGAGAGGAAAAAGGCGAAAGGAGAGAAAAAAAAAAAAAAAAAAAGCTCTTGTTGACTCAACGTCCAAATGCTCGCACGTAGAGGCGGCGGCGGAGGCTACAAGGCCAATCTGCTACACGCCAGGGGCATAGAGGAGACGGAATGCTCAGTGAAGACCGACCCAGCCCGCTGGCGCCAGGAATGGCCGCCGGATCTCTACGGCAGTACAAGAGAGAGAGAAAGAGAAGGATACTCACGCCCACCGCGTGCGCCAAGACAGGCGGGGGCGGATCTTATACCTAACTTATACCTAATTTACACCTAGTGAGCCGATGAGGCGAGCCCTGAGGAACCCTACGCACCTCCACCATATACAAGTCGGGCTACCCGCACTCAGGCAATTTTGAGGGGGTGCGAGACTTGCTGGGGGGCAGCTGGTTTGATTGACTCTCGTGACCCGGGAGCGAGGGATTCTCAGGAAAGACGGCCCAGGATTAGCTTGCAGTTGCTCTTACCAGGATGATAGCCGTCCTCCCTCAGGGCGCACACGTACTCTTGGCCGTACACTCACCGACTGACGAGCTCGGGCCGAGCCCGGCAGTCGGTTGCCTCTGGTGTTCCGGAAAATGCTAGGGTTGCAATTTAGGTGTGGGGCGAGCGCGCGGGGCGTTGCCCGGCCGGGAGGCCGAGGCGACACTTCGCCGCCGCGACACTGCTCAACCAAAAAAAAAGCGTGTGTTTACATCATGTGATGTGTGTTTTGTGCTAGATGAAGAGTTGCTGTTGAGGTGAAAAGCTGTAATACACAGGAATCTTGATGTGTTGACAACACCAGCTTTCTACGTTTGTGCATTAATGAGTTCTGTTTTCACAAGTTCACACCACCATTATATTAGACTAGAGGAAGAGACAACAAGATAACAATTATGTGCACTAACCTCAGCATGAACACAAAGGATTATTGACCTGGTAGAGCTGTGTCATCCTGGTATAAGTGAAGAAAGTATTGGACTCACTTCCAGTTGACTTTTCAATAACCGTGAAACCTTTAAGCAGCTTTTATGGCCAGTTCTTAAGTGTGTCTCTGTGGGTAACAAGCATGGTAAGGAGAGGTAGTTATAGAGGATTTGTCATGTAAAAACATGCATCGTAATCAGAACGATGTAGTTATGTACTTTTAATCCATAGCTTGCGTATTAAAGTTCTGGATTTTCTGTTTTCAATTATTATACGCAAGCTGTGGACTAAAAGTACATGGCTTGCATATAAAAGTATGCATAATTCTGGATTCTCAATTTTAAATTATTATGCGTAAGTTATGTACTTTTAGTCCATAGCTTGCGTATGAAATTATCCATAATTCTGGATTCTCTATTTTCAATTATTATGCGCAAGTTATGTACTTTTAGTGCATAGCTTGCGTATGAAATTATCCATAATTCTGGATTCTCTATTTTCAATTATTATGCGTAAGCTATGAACATTTTTATACGTATGTTACGGATTTAAAAAATTATCCGCAAGCTTAGGGAGTTTTTATGCGTTATAACGCATACGCAGAATCATCTAGAGCTTACGCATAAAATTATACGTTATTACGGATAATAAAGTACATAAGAGTTTAGTGTGTACATCGGGTGTTTCATATCTAATTAGGGACGGCTGATTGCATTTTTCTCTTTGTTTTTATCTCAGATCCACTGACTCAGACTCGGGAAAAAAAGCTGGCACCGGGCAGGCGCGGCCTGCAGGGAGCGCCACTGCCACCTGCTGCCCTGACCCGGTTTCGGAGACGAGAGACAACCACACCGCTGCTGAGCCTGACAGGTCCGCGGAATCGTCAATCCCTGCCTCTTCTATCCAAGGCCAAGGTGTGTTTAATTTTATTCCTCTCAATCTGGTTGTTTTTTTTTGTCTTATTCGCGTTAAGAAAAACATAAAACAAACTGGAGGCTACAATTCTTAGGATTTTGAGAGAAGCACAAAATTTAGTTAAGGGTACATTCTAAGATTTTGTTTAGTGTTTTCCGCCTCAGAATGGTGCCCGAGACAGTCTTGTATATCCTCAGATTGCTGTTATTTAAAGCCAGGCAATCTCCTCGGTGTGCGGGATTCTTACCAGTTTCTTGCTCGTGATGGCCGTGTATCTTCTTTTATCATAGTTGCATCAACGGAAAAAGTATAAAAAGACACTTTCGCTACGTTCACTGAGATTGCGTTGCCTCAACGTACTGTCAGTTGTTTTTTTTAATTTAATGTCTATGCATGTTTTCGAAACCTACGACAACATTATTTTTGCGGACGAACAATTATTCTGCGTGTATGCCAGCAGGCACAACAGTGTAGACCTGGTCGGGACACTCGGTACATCAAGTGTTACGTATTTATTTAGGGACTGATAACAATGGATTCATTGCAATATAAATTATAATAAGCATTTCGTCGTAGGGGTTCCCTTCACTTCAGGTTTTGTAAGCTGCCTCGTATAATTTTATATGATGACATTATTACAGGGTGTCCAGTCAAAAGTAGACAAACGTTTAGGGCAAATAGAGGACGCCGAGCTGATTTGATCGATATAGGACACTCGAGTTTGGAAAAGTCAAATAACGGAGATATTCGAGGTTGCGAGCGTGCGACACTGTGTGCGAGTGGTGCCGTTGCTTCTGATTAACGGCGTGTAATTTTTCCCTTGGGGGGGGGGGGGGGGGGGGGGGGGTCATTGTTTTAAGCCTTCGTATATTTGGTTTTGTTACGAATACAGCACATTAAATTTCTTGCCGTCTGTCTTTTTATTTTGCTGTTCTGGATTTGCTGGATTTTTAGCACGATTAACTCTTTGACGCGTCGGTGTTCGCATAGCGCATGGACGTCGTTATTGTTTAGATATTTGACTTGTGCTCTGCTTATTTTTCATATGAACATTGATCTGTATTATGTTTGGCTGTTGCAGTTCGAGAGAAAGCGTACCCACTCCGCACGCGGAAACGCCGCATCTCGGAAGTGTCCGAGTCTTCTGGCGAGTCATCAGGTGACTTTGGATCTGACTCATCACATGATTTTTACGCATCCGGTGCAGATTCCGATTCTGATTCTTCTGAGGCCGAAACCGATCCGCCTTCGCAATGTTCCGAACCTCAAGCAGGGCCTTCGAAGAAGAAAGGTTTGTCGCCACGTCCTTCTACCACCACTTCTGCCGTACCGAATGAGACGTCGTCCGACGAGGAGACGACAGCCACCGAACCTTCCAAAACCTCAAGCGGGGCCTTCGAAGAAGAAAGGTTTGTCGCCACGTCCTTCCACCACCACTTCTGCCGTACCGAGTGAGACGTCTTCCGACGAGGAGACGACAGCCACCGAACCTTCCGCATCTTCCACTCATGTCAGGGTTGATAAAATCGGTGCCCGTACCGGTAAGACTAATCGTGATTGGTCAAAGAAGTACGCCTGTGTGTTTTGCGGTCAGCTTGTCTGCAAGCTGGTCGAGCACTTAACAAGCAAACACAGTGACGAGAAGTCTGTCAAGGAGGTGTTGGCTCTCCCACCTAGGAAAAAAGAGAGGGCATTGGCCATCGGGAAATTAAGAACCGCGGGCACTTTAAAACACAATCAGGAAGTACTGGCGTCAGGAAAAGGGGTCCTGCTGTGCAAGAAGCGCGTGACGGAGCCGAATGCTCCTGAACACTTCAAAACCTGCGGGTATTGCGGGTCCCTTTATGCTGCTGCAAGCATGTACAAGCACTTGCAGAAGTGCTCCCTGAAGCCCAAAGATGGTGTTATGCCGTCGAGGTGCACTAAGGCCGTTAGCGCCTTCGTCGTCGAGGTGCACTAAGGCCGTTAGCGCCTTGCGAGTAGGCAACCCAGATGCCTCTCGGACTGCCAACTACAAGCCTCCATGTGATCGCGCCGACGCGAAGATGGCGGCCTCTTCGGTCACCAAGTTACGTCATGTCCGTTGTCCGCTTCGCTGTCCTCGAGCAGAACTTCTACGGCACTGTATGCCTACGATTTATGGGATATGAGGAAAACAAAGTAGGAAGGAATGCACCACGATTTCGCCTGCTTTCAAATTAAAATCCACCACCACCGGACCGCGCCATTTCTCATACGTCGATTTAGCCTCCCAAACGCCTGCTCGCGAACCACCATACGACACAGGGGAAAAGGGGGGGGGGGGGGGGATGACGCACGCACGCAGCACGCTTGGCAGTCTTACAGACAAGCCATACCACCTCATCTCGAATTACTTTACCTTGATTTTCTTATTGAATTAATTGTTGATAATTTTTGTGTCAATTTTTTGGGGTTTCCGTGTGATTTTACCGCCGCCACTTGTACAGTTCTCTCCTAAAATATTATAATTTTCACAATAATACTTATGCCATAAATAATTTTTTATAAGTCACTCGAAAAAGTTCCAGAATGTTGTGGAACAAACAGTAAAGCTAGTTTAACAACATAAAAAAATATTAAATATTTTTTTATTAAAAATAATTAAAAATATTAAATATTTTTTTATTGCGCACACGTTTTTTCCATGTTGTTCCGCGGGAAATAAGCCTTTTCATAACACTTTTATTTCATATTAATATTTTTTTATTGTGGACCAAACAGGGCGAACCCTACATTTTTAATTAAAAATACAATAAAAATAATATAATATTTCTAAGGGTAAGGTTAGGTTGTTTGACTTCAGGTTTGGTTAGGTCCTAAGCTAAGCTAACCTAAAATAACCTAACCTAACCAGAACTCAAATAAGCTAACTTAACCCTTCGAACCGCACTTTGATCCATCTTCACAGTTTCATCTTTGCCCTCCCTTTCTTCTCTATCTTCCGGCTCGTCCATTGCTCCATTGCGTCTTCTGCATTGTCTCCATTCGTGAGATGTTTACCGGTACCCTTCGATATTCTCATTAAATACTTGCTAACTTTAGCAGTCTGGAGTGTCGCTTGGGGAAGCCGATAAACACCCATGTGCGTCCTGATGTGTCCCAGAAACTCCGCAAGCTCTTTCACTTGCGTTTCGGAAAGGTCCGCCACCTCGGACTGCCGGTGTTTGCATCGGGTGGGCTCCTGAGGATGCTGGAGACGCAAGTGTGTGTATCTCCTCGGAGTGACGCCGTTGCGCTAGTGCGGTTCTCCTCGGACTGCAGTGTTTGCATTGGGTGGGCTGTGTGGTTCGTAGTGGTACACCCAGAAAAAGTGGTGCTCGGGACAAGAACATTGTGCTCGAAACTAGTACATTGTGTACTCAAATGATTCAAGAGCAGTGGGAACTTGTCTTGAACGCGTCTTGCTCCCAGTTGCGGTTAAGCCTAGTCGACACCGCGTTGCTCGCGATCGCCAGTAGATTGTTCTCGTCTCGAGCGCATTGGTCTTCATCGAAGCCCCAGGTTTTCTCAAAAGACGGATTGTTCTGATCTCGACTTGCTTTTGGCTCGGCATGCCAGGTAACTTTGATCCCACAGAACCGAGAACGTGTTCTCGAATCTTTTGAGACCAAAAGCTCTCAATTTTTTACACTGTGCGTGCAGAACCCGACGAGTAAACCGATTGTCTCGTCTCGGCAAGCCCGCAAGGCACCAAACTCTTCTCCTCTCCCATTTGTCTAACGACTGGATAAGACGGCGCTAGAACATTGCAGGTCCCGCTAGCCTTCCTCGTAGCCACCCCAAGTGGCCCCCGGAGAAGCTTGAACTGTCAGTCACGCGTGCGTGACGGGGCTGCCTACCCACTCGGCGACACCGCGCCCTCATGGCAGACTCTGTAGGCTTTTGGGAAGGTTTGCTGCCCAGATGTTGGAAATGAAAACAAAACACAATGGAATAAAAGGTACATGTTTATTAATACTTCTCAGTTGAAGTTCGTAATATACAACAACGACAATATATAACAATACATTAAAGTTCAACCGAAAAGTTGAGAACTGCAAAGAATATTTTAAAGGAACAACACATTTGTTTTTTGAGCACACGCCCCTACAATGGAATACAATACAAGAGACTGCTATGTGTGCTACACTAAAAAATTCCTATGTCTCTTCCACCTCAAAAACACAAAAAATTTCAAAATATGCTACCGCCTTCATTACTCTAACAATAAAAATTACACTTTTAGCATTCTTGATAATTATTGTAACTACCTTTCCAAATGAGGGGAAAAGATCTCCCACTCTCAAAACCAAAACACAATTCACAGAGTATGTGGCCTCAAAAATTTCAACTCGTTTTGCTAAACAAACAACTGTATCAGGGTCGTTATTAAAAAAACTCTGGAGCAGTACGATAGTTGTGCTTGCAACTCCCGTGTTAACTTTGCACTGTCTGTGGCATTTAAATTTCAGTTGGGTCTCTGAACGGTTGATGCGCCCTGACAACTTTGTTAAGCTTGTAGTGCCAACCGGGGCACGGAAAAAAGTGTGATCGCTGTGCCAGCAAATCGCGCGCTGGGGCAGCAAAATTTGTTCGCTGCTATGGAGCCTGCAAACACCTGTGCTGCAGCAGCGAACATTTTTCGCTAAAATAATGTTTGCTGCAATAACAAACAATTTTGCTGTTGTAGGTAACATATGTTCCGCCAGGGTAGCGAGCCTTGGTGGCTATGGTGCGAAAAATGTTCGTTGGGTTTGCGGACCTAAAATTCGTCGACACAGCGATTTAATTCGATCAGGCTTCGAGCGCGTTCGCAATTTACTGGGCGAAAACTACGCCCCTTCCTCCATTTTTCTAGAGCTGTCTCAGGCAGGTTAAACTAGTAGAATTTCAATAAATGAGTCAACTGCATTTAAGAATGGAAGTAGTTTTTATTCACTTCTACTACCCAAAACATAAAAACAAATTCACATAAAGCATTACTAAAGAACAATGCGCTTCAGTGAAACCCGCTTATAACGTTGCATTTGCACGCGATCGCAACGCTATATGCGGGAAACGTTATACGCGGATAAATTTTACATTAGTTATATGGAGCCGGTGATTCGCGAACGCAACGCTATACCCGGGAGAACGTTATACGCGGGTAACGCTATGAGCGGGTTTCACTCACACAGCTAAGATTAACTTAACAAAACCAATAAGGAATGGAATTACAAATAATGCCTTAATACAACAAATCTTTCCCCAGAGCTGGCTTGAAACATGTAGAGAGGGAAAGGATCCAGAAGGTCCTGGTGGAAAATGCAACGGTAAGAGCTAGAAACCGTAACTTCAAAGCCTCCAACATGATCGGAATATCCTGAGTTGTTAACAATGTTACACAAAAACAAAGGCTTACTTTCAACAATAAAAATATCACACACTTTACCAAACCTGTAGCCACACTCATCATCAGCTCCAAGAACTAAAACAACGCCTTTTTCATAACGCGTACCTTCAAAATCAACCCAGTTAGTGCTGTTTACATGTTTTAAATTATGAGGAACGGACAATTTAAATTTGAAGTAGTCATAATGTTCTTCAATATTAAATTCAAGTACAGGACCATGTATTATTACGGGAACCAATGGACTTCTCACAAGAAAGCGATAGCACTGACTGAGCTGATGCTTTATGGCAGCAGATTTTGGAAGATTTCGCCTTGAAGTAATAGAACTGGCATAATTCCTAAAAAACCTATGTTTAGCCTCTCCTCTCATGGATGAAAAGTGGCACAGTGGACCTGCTTTTTGAAGTAAAGTACCATAATAAACCGCATTATGAAATTTAATCGTTAAATGCCTTCCTGTCAAATTAACATACAACTCACGATGTTCTTTAACTAGAACATCAATTTCACTCTTCATATCAAAAGGCAAACTACGGGCCTGCAAAATTTCAGTTATGTTCTTGTGAACCTTGTATAACTGCCAATACTTATCTGCTTCAGGCACTAAATCACCAACAAAGATCCCGAACGAACGAATAAAGCAAAGCATTTCTGATGCAGTAAACATCAACTTTCCTTTAGAATGAAAACCATCTTTGATGAGAGTGGGCTTGTTATCACTATCAGAGGGGCCATAATCAAACATTGCCATGCGACTGTTAAGTCTATCTAAGGTAAAAAACTTTTGATCCAACAAATGTTTGAGAACAGGGATCAACACATAATGGCTAATGCCCTCAGCCCAATCGTGCATTACATCTAGACTAAGATTCTCAGTTACATGATAAGATTTCACTCCATTGAAGACACATTCCTCCTTTATTCCTGTCAAAGTAACATTATCTGTAGCAACATCTTCAGCATAATTTTCTTTGGTACGAAACAATGTGACATCTTCTTCCAGCATACACCACATGTCCTCTTTACGTGCCTTACAAACAGTGCAGGGATAATTACACGTAAAAGTCTCAGCAAAACCATTAACACCATGAACACCTAGGTTATCTCCATTAACCTGATTAAGTACAAAGTAAATTTTCAAAACACCAACATCAGTTTCACACACTACACCTTCACTTTCCAAATAGTTGAACTCTTGAACAACAAGTCTAAACACCTCTTTGTTATAACTAATCCTTCCTATCTCTTCACTTTTTCTGTCATCTCCATCTATTAACAGTACTAGTAGAATATTTTCCAATTTCGACTTGCAAGCAGGAGGTAGGGCTGGAAGCTCTGCATAACCTCCTCCCAACTTTTCTGAGTGTCCTCCCAACTGAGAATTGGCCTCAATTTCATCATAGTAAAAGTTCACAGGCATCACAATATCAGAAGCATTGAACTTAGAAAGTTTCGTGAGCCACACTTCACACTGAGTGCAATTAGAGCACTGATCAGTAGAATTCCTTGAGGTTTTCATAAAGTCAAGTGTTTCTTTAAGAGCACCAGGCAATTCAAACAGGTTTTTCAAGAGAAAACGGAGAGGAACAAATTGACCAGTAGTTTTAACAGTTCTGACAACCTAGCCAGTAGCAGTCTTAAAAGTCTTGCAATTATCTTCCCCACATAAAAACTTTCCAAAAACACAGCTTAGATGATGAACATTCTTTAAATGGATTTTCAGTAGGTCAACACCTAATAAGTTACACTTGCATACATGACATTTAACCATTGTAACAAAATAACATCCAGAAAAATCTTTCAAAAAATGCCTACACAATATACATTAAAATAAGAAAAATTAAATTAACTTACTGAAGTAGACTGAACCTGCCGCTTACTGTAATACCTCACAAAATAAATAGCCTGCCAACACAAAATAAGTGAAAATTAGAACCACTCAATCAAAAAGAATTCAAAAAGAGCTGAACAGTAACCGCAATACACAACACTGCATAAGGCAAGGCTCAATGTGGAAATGAATTGAAAAGAACAAGAATACTGACAACAGTACAGGGCAACATTATGTGGCCAAAAACTTCTATCAGGAAAGTAATACATAAATTTCAGCACCCATTAAAGAAAAACATTTATAATGATAAGGTAACACAATAAGAATTGCTAAACACTAACAGCAACACATACTTGAAATGCTAAAAAAACGCAGCCTTGCATTTTGCATGGCTCGTTAAGAAAATGAATTAAAAAGAACAAGAAAACTGACTGAACAGTACAGGGCAACATTAGTCGGCCAAGAACTTCTATTAAGAAAGACTATAGCACAAATTTAAGAGAAACATTTAAAAAGATGAAGGAACCACAAAAATTACTAGATGCTAAAAAGGAACAACTTTAAAAATGGCTCAATAATGGAAAAGAACAGGAGTATTCCGCCTCATATTGAAGAATACATCAACTTGGAATGGGAAAGAACAGGAGAATACTGACTACACAGTGAGATTAATCAGCTGAGAACTTCTCATATTGAGAAACCAGTACATCAACTTCAGGGAATGACCGATCCCATTTGGTGCTAAACCCATAAATAGCTCTTTGAAGAAAGAGCCACAAAGATTCACTCTCTAGGGGGTAAGATGCATGCAACGCATGATAGGCTTTGAAAACAATGTCAATAGCCTTAATAGGCGTTTCCAAATTGTATTCAACATTGTCAACTATGACATGGCTAGAAATGATATTCTCCACCGATCCAACCACAGCTGCAAGGGGCTGGTTGGTGAGACCATATTCTCCCAATCTCCTGGCTCTCTCCTTCAAAATGGGCTTCAGATCACCAAAAGTCTGCAACACAAAAACTAGAATCAAGGTGGGAGCCATGTAAAATAAAAATAAATGGTCAAAAATCGAAAAAAAATATGCCTAGTTAATTTTTCTACAATTCCTACTGTCAGGCCTTGAAAGTTTCTTTGGTACTTTCCTGATTTGAAAATAGGGATTTGGTCCCATGACCGCCATCCAAAAAAAAAAAAACAAGTTGTAACAGAACAGCTTTTGAACCTGTAATATTCACCGCAACAACAATAAATGTAATCCTACATTACTTGTACGTGTTCAACTTACCTCTTCTCCCTTTTCGCCCCTGGTAGGTAGGCAATGTTTTTCAAAATTTGAATTTTTAAGTCCGCAAAAATTTTTTTCGCGCTAATTCGAACTTTTCTGACACTTTTTGTTCTATGCATTTTATCCGTAAAACGATTATTTACCATAGTTATAATTAAGCGAGGTACGCTATAAAAGGTTGCCTACCTTCAGGGGCTGTGCGGGACCGCTTTCGGTGATCCAAACAAAATCTGAAAAAAATTCTCAAAATGTTTTCTCACCAAGTGGAACTGATTTCCGTTTCAGCCCATCAACATTTCAAAACTTCGTGAAAAAAAAAAGGGGTCTACCACGACACCCATACTCACTTGTACTGTGGAAAATGCTAGACGCATTGGTTTGTGGTATGCTATGAATGCATGTAACCAGTAATATTTTATCTTAGGTGTGTCACAAAAAATATTGCATAACGTTTACACAAAAGAATTGTAATTTATCTTTGCATAAATGTTTGCGGTTCTGTATACAGCCTACAACAGATGAATTTTCCGCACGAAAATTTTAACGACTGCATCTAGCTTACCTCTAGGGCGCAGTAGGAAAAAGCTGGAAAATCTCGTTATTTCTGTTTTGATTTTTTCACTCACCAGGTGCAGCAGTCACTGCGTCGGATCCACGGCGGCTCCTCCTACTATATGGACTCGGAAAAAGATATTATTTAGGGTTCGTGACGGGCCTGGGCTACAATCTGTTGAAGTTTATGTCACAGGAAGCCGAAATAAAGCACGAACAAATTAGGAAGTTGAACTGAACATTTATTTTAGAGAACCTGTCCTTTTAACACCTCGGAAAGGGTACATAACAAGACACATATTATAGGCAGTAGAGAGGAAGAGTGGGGGCACAGCAGTACCAACCGTTACATCTCAACACTCCCCCTTAACGTTGGTATGTGTTGTGTAGGGACAAAGGAGTCACATTTAATTTAATTTTATTTACTTATTTTGTTTTTCTCTGTATGAGATAAAAACTCTGTGTCGAAATACGATTGGAAGTCCATTTGAATGCCGGGTCGTTGTAGTTCAAGTCTTGGAAATCAGAAGATGTTCAGAATCTCGTTGCCTGTGGAGCAAAAAAACACGAGATGTTTATTTACCCGACAGCAGATGATGGCTGAGGTTAGCAAATTTTGTCGTGTTGAGAGCCTTGGTAAAGATATCAGCAATATTTTCATTTGTGGGGCAATATCGGAGTTGAAATAGTCCCTCGTCATATGCCTCACTCAGGTAAAAGTAACGCACTTGCAGGTGTTTGCTCTTTTTGTTCAATTGGCCTGCTTGGATCATCTTAATCGTGCTTTGATTGTCAACATGAAGGGTAGTGGACAATTCTTTACCCGTCAATTCTTTCAACAAGCTCTTAACGTACTGAATTTCTTTGCAGCATTCAGCAGCAGCTATGAACTCAGCTTCAGAGGTAGCACTAGCCACAGTTGCTTGGCGCCTGGAGCACCATGTTATAGGTCCTTGTCCGCAGAAAAGAACATATCCACTGGTGCTCTTACATTTACCACTTGTACCTGACCCAGCATAATCGGCATCGCAGAACGCCTGGATGCTTATCTGCACTTGTGAGTCCTCAATTTTATGAAACATTATACCATTATCCATAGTTCCTCTCAGGTATCTCAAAATCCTTTTTAGGTCATTCACATTCTCGGGGGACGGGTTCTCAACGAACCTACTACAATAGTTAACTGCAAAAGCAAGGTCTGGTCTGGTTTTGCATGAGAGATACAGCAAACTACCCACTGCCTCTCTATATGGAAAGGCAGTCTTTGGATGTGTAATTACTCGGTCATTAGTGCTCTCAAAGTTAGTTCTTTTTATTTCCATAGGAGTTGCTTTAGGTTTGCAATCCATCATCTTATATTTTTCCAATACCTTTCTGGCATATACCGGTTGAGAGAGCAGTATGCCCTGTTCCGTTCGATCAATGTTTATCCCCAAGTATGTTTTGGGATTATGATCAATTTTTATAGCAAATTCCTCAGTTAGTATTTTTAACAGGTGATCCATTTGTGCTCTATGGGTTCCAAACAGGATACCATCATCAACGTGGATTGCCAGGAATAAAGTATTGGATTTGTTTTTAAACAGACATTTGTCGCTTTTTGTTGGATCCAATCCAATTCGTTTGAGAAAAGAGGATAATCTAGCGAACCATCGTTGTGGAGCCTGATTCAAACCATAAAGAGCCTTTTTAAGTTCACATATTTTTCCAGGGGCATTAAAACCGTCAGGAACCTCCATAAAGACTGGCTGATCCAAGTAACCGTTAAGGAAGGCTGTTTTTACGTCAAAGGATTTTATGGACAAGTTATTTTGAGCTCCTAACGCAAAGAGAAGACGCAGGTTTCCGGTGTCCACCACTGGACTAAAGGTATCCTTAAAGTCTACGGAATTTTTAGACTGTTCAAACCCTCTGGCCACCAATCGGGCCCTATGTGTTCCATCATCTTTCCGGCGGAAAACCCAGCGGCTTGAGATAATGTTGTTATTTTGAGCTTTATCCCTATCAACGTAAGTCCACACTTTGTTTTTATTTATGGAGTCTATCTCATCCCTGATAGCCTGTTGCCATTTGGGGTCAGATGCGCATTCATTGAATTAAAGGCCTATTCCCTCTGTGCAGAGGTACAACTCATAGTCTTTTAGATGCTTGGGAGGCTGTAAGGTATTTCTTGCTCTTAAATCATGGATTTTTGGTTCATTGTTCATACAGGGGAGCTGAGAAGGATCCTGAGAACTCTCCCCCTCTACTGGTTCATCCTCATCAAGTGGTTCATGATGCACGAGATCCACTGGAGGCCCATCATTATCTATGCAATTGTCAGGTGGGTTGTCTTGTCCATGCCTTGACAGTGCCTTGCTATACTTAGTATCAAGTGGCACATGAATCTCACTGGATGAAGGTGAAGGAGAGACATAGAGCTCATTTGTGAATTTTACATCACAAGAGATAAAAATCTTGTTGGTCTCAGGATTCCATATTCGATAGCCGTGGGGAGCATATCCAACCATGACGCCAGTTACCGCCCTGCTTTCCAGCTTTTTAAGGTACGTGGTCACTTTAGCATGCACAACAGATCCAAACAATTGCAAATTTGAAAGATTCTGTGTTTTCTTTGTCCATAGTTCTGCTGGCAGAGCTTTCACTGTTGAGGATGGACTTCTATTGGACAGATAGGCAGCAGTCAAGGCGGCCTCACCCCACAGTTTTCCATCGGAATTGGAGTCAAACAAGACTGATCTGGTCTTTTCAAGAATTGTACGGATCATACGTTCAGAGGTGCCATCAAGCTGAGGAGTTCTTGGAACCGAGTAGTCTAGAACTATTCCTTTGTCTTTACACCATGATCTAAGTCTATTGCCTGTATATTCTCCTCCATTATCACATCGAAGTTTTGACACTTTTTGTTGATGTGCATTCTCAGATTGGGCAACAAAAGCTTTTAGGTGGTCAAATACCTCGCTTTTTCGTTCCATCAAGTAGAGTTCGCAGAAGTGGGTATAATCATCCACAAAAATGACAAAGAAATGTTTGCCATCATGAGTTGCTGGCTCTATTGGACCGCAAACATCTGAGTGAATAGTTTGCAGTGGACGAGAGGCTCTTTGTCTCACAGTGTTGTGAGGATTTCTAACCATTTTTGCCTGAGCACAGATGCTGCACATCAACTCAAAGTTTTTCAAAACTCCAATGTCTATTCCTTTACACATGGTAGGCAGTCGCTTTAAATTGGTCATACCTAAGTGGCCTAGTCTCCTATGCCATTTAATTATATTATTTTGCTCCACCTCAGATAGCATTGACCTTTCCTGATTACCGTTTTTGTTGACTTTTAGGTTGACATAGAAGAGACCCCCGGAAGTTCGAAAGCCTTGCAGGAGGACAGCACTTTCAGGCACTAGTAAGGTGTGTTTTGGGATTTTTACTCCCTGCTTGTCCAACATGACTGCTCCACCTTTATCAACTATCTCTTTCACAGACATTAGGTTTGACGCCAAATCCGGCACATACAGAACTTTACTTAAATCAAAGGAGTCTGTTTCAAGTCGCCCTTAAAAAAGGGATTGCATGTGAGATCCATCTTTAGCTAGGTGAATCTTAACTGTTTCTGTTTTTATGTCATTCAGAATGGTTTTATCTTTTGTCAAATGACTGGATGCACCACTGTCCACAATGAAGCAGGTTGAGTCGCTGGAGCAGTTATGTTGATTTATCAAGCACACCTCAGTTTTATCTTTGATTTTTACTACTGATTTTATGGTACCCATGTTTCTACTTACAGATTCAGTGTTCTTCTCCAGTATTCTCACGATAGAACTTTTCAGTCTGGGTTTTATGTCAGACCCATTCCTTGCCATGAAGCACACTTTTTCCGCTTGGTCCCTGTGTTGGGAAGTCTCCCTTGATTGCCTCCTCTCTCGGTTGTCGCGACGGTCACGAC
Organism: Megalurothrips usitatus; assembly: GCA_026979955.1. Taxonomy (NCBI): domain Eukaryota; kingdom Metazoa; phylum Arthropoda; class Insecta; order Thysanoptera; family Thripidae; genus Megalurothrips; species Megalurothrips usitatus. Next base: position 1,596,202 of record CM049601.1, read on the forward strand.
GGTCACGACGGTCACGTCGGTCAGAGGAGCGGTAATGATTCCTGTTGTCTTGGCTCTGTCGCTTGCGGCAGTCCTTCAGGTAATGGGAGCTGGATTTGCATATTTTGCAGTACTTTGATCTGAAGAAGCAGCTTACAGCAGCGTGATTGGATTTCTTACAGATTGTGCAGGGGGTTTTAGTGCAAGATCTAGACTCATGGCCTGTTGATTTGCAGTTGTAGCAGGATAGACGAGAATGCACGGATGTTCTTCTCTGGTCACGCTGTGAGTGACTACCTCCTGAGCCTCTGTCCCCTTGTGTGCGGCTACCAGCATGTTGAGGTTGCCTCTGTGCTCTCTGTTGGGCTAGCCTTGAATAGGCTGAGAATGCTGCGGTGCTATGCTCTGTCTGGTGTATTTTTATTTTATCTTCCTCTCGCTGGAGACGGTGGACAAGATTATCTATCGTTTTCTCCAGAGCAGGTACAGAGTCCCATGCCGTAGAGAAGTGATCAAGAGAAGGCGGAAGAATGATCACGATTTTGGACATCACTGAGACATCATTCATCTCTTGTCCAAGGTTGGACAGTTGGTAAGCCATATTGGTAATCTGGCCACAGTTGTCAATCGCTGACACAGCTGAGTCCCAGCGATACACATAAAACTGTTCCATTAGCATGTTCTTCTGTTGGTCACTGTCCTTCTCATATAGTCCTCGCAGCTTCTGAAACATTGCCGCAGATGTTTCACATGGCAGCAGATGTTTTTTAATGTGCTCGGCGGTAGTGTTGATAATGTAGAGCTTAGCTAGTGCATCTCTTTCTTTCCAGTCTGAAATCTGATCAGCTGGCACATCATCAATCCCTACTTCACCGTCAACAATTATCAGGAGGTCTTTGGATTGGAACAGGATTTTTATGTGCGACGACCACATGGCATAGGTTGACGCATCCTTTAGGATTGTGATCCGGGCTAGTTCTCCGGGCATCATTTTATCTGTCATGCCCTTTGAAGAGCTGGACTGATGGTTTTTATTATTTTATGATTATTTTATGAATGGTAGTTGTTGGTTCCAGGATGTCAGCGGATTTTATGAGGACGGGTCTGGGCCCATAACCTGTTAAAGTTTATGTCACAGGAAGCCGAAATAAAGCACGAACAAATTAGGAAGTTGAACTGAACATTTATTTTAGAGAACCTGTCCTTTTAACACATCGGAAAGGGTACATAACAAGACACATATTATAGGCAGTAGAGAGGAAGAGTGGGGGCACAGCAGTACCAACCGTTACATCTCAACACAATCTTATCTTTTGGTGAAGGGCGTACTCACTTGGGTGAGGTTTAGGTTGGGTTGAGACCCTCCAAAAACAGGATTTAAAAAAAAATGGCGGCAGGTGACCTGGGGTCATCCTAGGGTTGGGCTACGTGCATGTAGGTACACGCATTACGGACAGGTGACCTGGGTTTATCCAGATGGTGGCGGGTGACTTGGGGTAATCTATACTACTGACCTCTGCACGGTTGCGGCGGGGGCGCTCGCACTCATGGTGATCAGACACGGGGGGGGAGGGGGGCGAACGGGTAGCGGAAAGGGATGATGCGTAGACGATTTTACAGGGCACTGAAGTTAATATCAATCTAAAAATATTACGGAGTATGGTCGTATACTCCGTAATATGAGGTTTTCCGCAGGTGTGGGCTGCAAGCTTAGCGCTGAGGACATCGTGGAGGCCGCCATAAGAAGGGCTCAAAGGGCCAACTCACCCGAACCAGCTAGTCCCTGCTGGATCCAAGGTGGCGTAATGTGGGCCACACGACACACTTGGAGGACGATTTCTTCCGGGGGGGGGGGGGGGGGGGTTGGTACCCCCTTCCACCAGTCGGCGGTTCTCGCCTTGCCGCAGCTGGTGGCCTGGCACCGCCAGCGGCAAGAGGAGGACCCCGAGAGGCGGGTACTCATGGACACAACGTATTACACGGCGCCCTGCAACCCGCCCGGCATCGCCGGGGTGCACCGGCTGCTAACAATTGATCTGGGTCGAGTAAGAGGTATCCGATCTCTTGAGAATGGACGAGAGAGTTGTTCCATAATACTAACAACGCGGGTTTCTTTCCAGGTCACCGTGCTGGCAACCGCCCTACTTCACAGGGAAACAGAGAAGGCGTACTGGCACCTCTTTTGAAAATACAAAGATCTGGGAACAGTCATCAGGCGCGACGCGTTCGATATGAACGCGGCCCGTATGGCGGCCGTTCAGAAAGAGGACGACCAGGAATCGGAGGAAGTCAACACATGCTACTTCAATGTGTGCAGCGTGAGAACAACAATCTTAGGAGAAAAAAAAAATTGAAACTAACAAAACGGAGTAACCCTTTCTGTTGTTTGGTTGCAGGCACTTACACAATACGCAAAATCCAAATTTGAGCTTAGGCAAAAGATGAGCAACGACCCCCAAATGCGATTGGGGATGGCGATACTGTCACTGCCACGCTTCGCGGCAGAGCAGCTTGAATCTGCTCTCCGGGACGTGGTAGTGCCGTATTTCGTGCGTATACGTTCATACAACTAACCTGTGCGAAAGGTCCTCGAGCATTTCAGAACGCACTATATGTAGCGGTTGGGGACGCACGAGCGTCTCTGGACTGCAACCAGTCCACTCCAATCCTACCACAAGGTGCACCGAGCTGACGTCGGGATCAAGCATCCCCGCCTGCTAGGGAGTGCCTTACGTGAGTACCGTCTCCTCTTGTTCATTTCTATTGATTCAGAACTATTGATCTCCTGCAGCTTAACGAAAAACAAGGAAATGGCGCACTACGCCAAAACGCAGAGGAGCCTCACGGCGAACGAGCGCCGCAGATTCGACGCCCTGCTGAGGAGGCAGCAGGGCCAAATTAGCAGGGAGAGGGCCCAGTGGACTACAGGCGTCGTGGACGAACACACGTTCATGACGATTCTGACGACCGGTAACCCACTTGCCGCCCAGATGCGTGCGTTTTCTTTAGTAGGTGGCACGAATGAGATAATTGAGGATGACAAAATGCATAACAAAATGTTACAACAAACATTGAAGGCCATTTCTCTTTTCCGTATTCAGAATGCACCCAGATTGTGTCGAGCAACGTGGCCAGCCGGTCGGCATGCCGCAGCGGCTTGCTCCACTACCGCCGCCAGGAGAGACAGACCCGATATCACGATGCCAGACTTGCCAGAATTGCCGGACATGCTCAATCAGACTCGAGCGCGAGGCAAGGCCGGGCCTGGAAAACGGACCAGACTATCTCCAGTTCAAATGTTGTAAGCGAACAACCACAAACTGATAACAGTACATACATAATAGTGCTCGGTTTGCTAATAATTGTTTCCACCTCTTTCAGAGCACATGCTCTTCGGTGGGAAGTTGATCCGAGCGCCAGAGCAAGTGTTACTTAGGGAGGACCTCCACATGAGTAACTTATCCGCTCCCCCTGTCAAAGAAAGCAAATCAATTTCAGGGCGCATTTGATACTGAAACATGCTCCATATCTTTCAGACAACCGCCCAATATTCTCATGGCAGGAGAATGACAGTGAAGCTGGTTACAGTTTGCCAGACATGCAAGCTGAACCGGAGCTGAGCGCGGGCCAAGGCCCGGCCTGGATAACGGCCCAGACCATCTCCAGTTCAGATTTTTACGACGCAAAACTAATTTCGGTGCTAAATGATAGTGCTCGGTTTGCTAATAATTGTTTCCAACTCTTTCAGAGCACACGCCCATCTCTTAGTAAGCTTGCTCGAGAAAGAAGGCAAGAAATATTGCAGGAAGACATCCGTGTAAGTAAACAAGGTACAGTATTCGCTCACCACGAATCACTGTTCCGTTAGTCCACACCTGGCGCACACCTACCTTGGCCTGCCGGCGGCTTTCACCTGAGTAGAACCCTACGGGGCTAGACAAACAGACGGACAAAACATTTTTGACCCAGTCGGCCCAGGGCCTCGCTATCGCTCAGTCAAAAAAAAGGAGGCAGCGACCGTTCGTCAGTTTCATCAGGGCAAAGGCATAGGCAAGTGCGACGAAAGAAGAAGGTCTTCAAGCAGGCAAGTGCCCCCGGGGAGATTTTAACTCCCGACCCCTTGGTGTACGAGACCGGTGCTCTAGCCACTGAGCCGTGAGAACCACCGGTACAGGGGCCTGGATACGTTTTCGTATAGGGGCAAAATGTATCCGAGAGTAAGGCTAAAGTAATGATTCGGTCCAGGGTCGAACTTGGGACCGTCCCCGTGTACAGCAGACGTGGTGACCACCCGTGGTGAACTCGCCGGTAAAGCGCCGCAACTCTCGCTGGGGCAGTAGAGAAGAAATGGAGAATATGGAAAGGAAGAGGAGAAAGAACAAAAGTTTTGAGTTAAGTCTGGGCGCACGGGTGGGGACGAAACGATGCCCTTGCTGTCAGACGCGGTTCCACTACCACCGACCACGGGGACTTTTGGCTGCCGGTTTCCCCCCCTGACCCGATACGCCCCTCCTCAGCCAACCTGCGCCCGACCGGACTCCTCCGGCAAGCGCATGTTGATGGCGGCAAGCCCAGTGCGGACGTCCGATCAACGCAACGACAACGATTCCGGTAAATCCAGACTCGTGGCCATCCTCTCTTGGCACTTAATTTTCTGAAATGATTGCACGGAGTCGAAGCGATATGCGAGTGCAGAGTGCGGCGTTTCTCCGGATTCGCTGTGTCCTCTCTTGTACTTGCAGCTGCGTGCCATTGGTGTGTCGCGGAGTAGGCGAAAAAGAAGACTGGAGGTGCGGGGAATCGAGGGGAGTAGTGAAGCCCTTGACAGTCCGGCTCAATGTTTTTTGTCTCTTTGCGTGTTTGTGTCTGTCCGCGCGATTTCTCAAAAACAGTGCGGCGTAGAAGGCTCAAATTGGACATCCTCCTTGCCATTATTCATTACAGGCACCACAGCTCATATGGTTCCTAACATAATTTTTAGAAATGTATCAATCTTTACAAATGTTGGCCTGTTGCGCGAGATACGTGTACGCCTGGCGTGACGGGGAGGATCAGTGGCTCGAGTGGGCGAGGCTGTTAGCAAACGGTAGGGTGATTGCTATGGGATTGCGAACGAATACAGCCACCGGTCTCGACACCTGGGACCCCGTCTTCGAGGGCCGGGGAGGGCGGATCAGCGACTCGAGTGGGTTAACCCTGGTAAGCTTAGGCAATAAGAGTAGGCTACACCGAAAAAATTTTATGCTTGAATCAACGATGCAGTGCTTGATTTAGGAAAACATTACTGGTGTAGCCTCAAACGTATTATACTTGAATCAAGAGCAAATTACGCTTAATATTAGCCGAGCTGGATTCTTGAAAATCTAGGGTACTGAAGGGTACTGTAGGGTACTGAAAACAAGCAATCCGGGTGCCGTCCGGGTGTGCTAGCCAGCACCGGCTCAAGCCGCCCGGTGACATTCGAACCCCCGATCCCCGGCATTCGGAGCGGGGACGCTACTAGTGTTTCCATTCGGGCCGGCGAGCCGAGCGTGCTCTGCCCGTCTGCGTGCGAAACCTTGCCCGAGCCTATCTCCGACGCTGGTCGGGCAACGCTCGGGCAACGTTTCGCACGCAGCTCGGTGAAGAGGCGCAGAGCAATAGGACACAGGAGGACTCTGCACTACAGAGGACGGAAGACGACTGCCCAGTTGAGGCCTTTCGAGCTGCACGCGATCGTCAGCAGCAACCTTCAACATAGTTATACTAAGACGAGTATGATTGTTTCGACACCACTGAATTGTTGCATGAAAAATTTTATGCTTCTATTCCATTCAGCATATTGTGGACGGTACTTCAATCAACGTTACTTCCATCAATTTTACGTCTTAATTATGTGATTAATTCAAGTTTAATACAACTTTAACATATTTTACAATTGTAATATTTTTCTTAATTGCTTTATTTCTGCAGGTATAAAATAAAATAATTGGCTGAGCGCTAGCGAAGCCCTGGACCGACTGGTTTAAAAGCGTTTTGTCTGTCTGTTTGTCCGCGCCATTCCTCGAGAACGGCTAGACGTAGAAACCTCAAATTTGGACCACATCTTTCTTGCATCGTACCAGAGTCAACCTTTCCTCAGGGGAACCGCAGCTCACGCAGTTTTTAAGATAATTTTTACAAGTGGTCTAAAATTGAAAATCTGCTGGCTGGGTGAGGTCAGTATGTGCCATGCGCCTGTCAGGAAGGGCCGGACCAGTGACTCGGGTGGGTTACGTTTGGTTAGGTTAGGGCAGGCCCGGGTAGGTTAGGCTCGGGCAGGTACGGTAAAGTAAGGACTGTTTGGGTGTCATTGATAACGAAAGTATTATGTAAGATACGTTCGGAAGCCAGAACATGGGCGTGGTTGCGACCGCGCGGACTGAGTGACGCCCGCAGGGCGTCCTAACGACTGGCCCCGCGGGGTCCTACTCGTCAGGTGACAGCCGCCGGCAGGCCAAGGCAGGCGTGGAGTGGCGGAACAGTGATTCGCGGTGAGCGAAGCCTGTTACCAGTGTTGCTAGACGCTTGCCGCGAGAATCCGCTAACAGAGGGCGCGCGATGCGCCAAAAAAGCGCCAACGTTCAAACCGCCAAAAGAGCCACCGCGTCATCAAAAAGAGCCCAAAGGGCGCTTTTTACCTACTTGTCAGGCCAGAGGAGAAATAATACAGCACAACAATTGAGAGGCTTACTCCTTCGGGCGTTTGCCGAATCCATCCTACTGAACGATTTCAAATAAATACATGAAAAAACAAGCAAAATACAATGCGATCGTGTTAACCTCATTGAGGTTATAGTACACTTAGGAATTGAAAAACCGTGTTACTTGCCTTTTAGTCTGGAGTCAGCCTCCCACTTTGGGTTATACTTTTTAGAGTATTTTGCCCACTTGCCCATGATGCACCCCACCACAACCACAATCAAAACTAACCCGCCAGAACGAAAGCACCGCCCGGTATAAATAGTTCTACCTCTCTAACCAATCCCGTTGGACGGAGCGACGAAACAAATGACAAACGCTGATGTTGTGCTGTAGTGGGGGGAGGATTTCCAATACTGCCAACCTGCTCCGAGTCGAAAAACGGCCATTTCTGGAAAATAGCCCAATCGGCGCTTAATTTAAACCAAAAAGAGCCCAATTGGCGGAATAGCGCCAAACGCGAATTTGAGCCGCCAACCGGGCACCGAAAAGAGCCCAATTGGCGGAAATGAGCCCAATCTGGCAGCACTGCCTGTTACGCCACGGTGCGGTCTGGCGCACGCCTACCTTGGCCTGCCGGCGGCTGTCACCAGACGAGTAGGACCCTGCGGGGGCAGTCGTTAGGACGCCCTGCGGGCGAGCAGACGTCATTTATAGAAAGAAATAAAGAAACAGTTCATGTTTTACATGAAAAACACGATACAAAACAAATATAAACATTATTTAGAAAACAATACAGAAATAGCACCACCATAAAGTGAAAACAATAAAATTTTACCCTACACCGTACTTTTCTTTGATGTGGTTCAGCATGTTGTTGAACTTGGATACCACATTAGCTCCAAAATTTTCTACCCACAGGAATTCATCCACATATTCAAAAAGAAATTTACTGTTCATCACACTTTTTGTTCTACAGTACATCTTCAGTTTTCTCCAGTGCCCCTCAATTATGTTAGTGCAGACACCTGTAGCAGACTTAAACTTCTTTGAATGGTTGACGGTTTCATGAATGAAGCCGAGATCATCCAGGCCGTCTTAAGCTTTCCAGCAATCAGTTCATATTGTTAGCGGCCTCACATGTTTTTGGATCTCTGGGAGCATGGTACAGCGATCTCTTCTAACATATAGCACAACACTCTCTTTCGTTTCTGTATGTATCATGCCCAGCACCCATGTCGTGTTCACCCTCTTGCCCCTATTATATTTTCTCCTCGTTGCTGCACTTTCATCAATTTCGACGATATGCCCCATACCACCAAGAGTTTGTGTGGGCAATTCTAAAAGTTTCCATGAACAAATGTCTCTAAAATAATAAAAGGAAACATTATTAAAATAATTTTTATAATTTTTATTACCAGAATTAATTATCAATGGACACACCTGAAATACCTGATATATTGCACTAATGTATTAGAAGGGATGGAAATTTTCCGAAGAAGTACTCCTAAATTTCATGCACATACCTTTAAAATCCCTGTTCTTCTTCAATGTACACAGAGTGCGACATTTAGGACATCTCTTCGGAGGCTTCAAAAGCTTTTCTTCTTGCAAAATTTCTACAATTTCTCTTTTACTTTTGCCGAAAAGGTTGTGAACATCTTTAAGAATTCTCACACGCGAAAGACACATTTTTCAAATACGTAACACTTGCCGGTGCCGGCAGGCAAGCTCCAGGTTGAGGCAGGTCAAGACCGGTTCGGAAAAAGTGGAGAGAGGAAGGGGGAGGGCGTCCAGTGGAGCTTACCTTGCCGGCCGATGGGTGGCGCGCGGTGCAGACCGTTCTTGCTGATCGTCAGTTGTCCCCAAAATGGCGTTCTCGAACCGTCAGCCAATCAGGAGGCTGCATATCGTCAACATGGTCGAGTCTAACCTTCGCTCGGCTTAGTTTCGCCGTAAATACCAAAAAACACGATAAATTCGCCATAATTCGCCAGTAGTATAGCTCCCCTATTAGGACAGGCCGCCATCTTGCTCCCCTATTCGGACATCACGTGTCTATATCTGCTCTAACCTAAACTTAACCCAATACAGATATCACCTAATGTAACCTAACCCAACCTAAACATAACACAGCCTAAGCTAACCTAACCCAACCTAAGCAACCATAGGCTGATCCGCCCCTCCTATAGGTATTCGTGAAATTCAGATTACGTGGCAACTCAATCTGATATTTCGCGAATACCGTTCCTTTTCTCCTAACCTTCCCCTAACCCAACCCAACCTAAGTTAAGTGAGGAGGACATTCACCAAAATATAGGATTATAGCCCAATCCTATATTTTCTGGATGGTCTCTCACGAAAATTTTTACAGTGTTTTCCAACGGACCCAAGAGGTACACCTAACCGTTGTTAGAATTTTTTTAATGCGGAAAATGCTGTTTCCCAGGAGGCCTGTTTTAAAAACCGCTAATTATCTTTTTATATATTTTTAAACTTTTTATAGATTTTAATGTCAAAATATTGTGTTGCACAAAGTTTTATTTTTTCTTATAACTAATCGTAATTTAAATTGTTTTTTTTCCGTGCACAACATCCTTGAGAATTATTTTTAGGGAGAATACATGGTGCACTATACAAGCACTTGAATATTTTGCGTACCAAGGAATCGTTCTTATCGACATCATGTGTGGAAAGTGTTTTTATAAATTTCTGGAGGGAATAACCGTGTGCACGATGTATCAAGTGCAGTACACAATATTCTCCACACACTTTCGAATCAACCGACTGTAAAGTGGTGTGATTGTACGTCCACTTTTTACACACGCGATCCAGAAACTTTCGATGCTGTTATACTATCGGAGGCATTCCGTAGGAATCCCAGAACTCGCCAGACCCATGCTTATCGATGTAGAAAGCCACCCAGTGAGTAACCGGCTTTGCGATAGGATCTGTGTTGCAATTGAGGAGGCAGGGTCGTTTCTGTAGTCGACGCGGTAACGTGTCGGCTGCATAAACGCCCTCAAAGAGAGGAGCGACGTGTCGGTCCTTCTTCATGATCGTGTCCAGGGTGTGACCATCCATACCCCCCATGCTCACACGTTGTAATCTACAATCACGTTTCGGTGCTTGTCAATTTCAATCAAGTCCTGGAACTCTGCGTAAAATACACAGTTGACCGGTACAGTGATGGGAGCTCCGAACTTCACTTCTAGGGGAAGTGTCCCTTGTCTCTGGAGATTCCAGTGAGGCTCGTTTGCCAAAAGATCGGGAGAGAGGTCAAAACAGTGCAGAGTGCTACCGCCAGTGTAAGCGTTAAAGGCGATACTGTTCCCTTCCTCCTTTGAGTGAATACCTGTTCCGGAAAAGAGCGTGTTGTACGCTTCCATATACAGACCGTTAGCAAAGTCCGGTGTCAGGGGCTTAGCAGTGACAGGGTGTCCATCTACCATGAGACTGAGGTAATTCACATTCAGGTGCTGGAAGTTAAAAGGATTACGTATGTAGTCCCCGTTAAATGCACGATTGTCCACAAACCCTATTATCACTCTCTGAGGCATCTGATTCATGAACAGATTGTCGATATTTTTATCTCTCAGCCCTTGAGTGATCGTCACAGTTTTAATGTCTACTCTATTCACAGGGTATTTTGCTGGAGCTTTCTGTAGCGCCTGTGCATGTGCCAGCAGAACAGAAGGAGACACAGTGACTTTCCTGACGTACAGCGTGGCGTCAAGCAGACGTACCTTTTCTGTCCCTGCTGTGGACATGAGTGTGAAAGCATCACGATTTCTAGACAGTTTTATACGTAGTTCTACATTGTTGAGAAGAAAATGGTCCTGGTTAAAGAAATCAATATGTAGCGGACCCATCATCTCAAACGTGCGACTTCTCTCCGTGAGCGAGCGCCTCTCAGCAAGACCTGTGTTAACGACGCCGTCCAGAGAATCGAAATGGCCAGGTGTGTCATCGTACCACAGTAGCTGTGTCATGTGAGAGTGTTTTGCGGCACTGTCGTAATTTAGAAGAGCTTCGATGTAGGATCGATAAGCATACGTCATGCCGGAGTGGGAGATGACTTTCTGATTCAGACTGATATCGACCTGACTCCAGAGCACATGCAGAGCGTAATTAACCGGCGCAGCATCGCTGTTGTCAGCGTCCGCTCTCACGATTTTGGCTTTTACATACAACATGGTGTGAGCAGGATCGATGTACTCATGACCCACACCAGGTATTAGACTGAGGATGCATGAAAGCCATTACGCGAGAATATCTTGGATACTCGACGTCTTCCTCCTACGAGCTCTTGCACTAGAATGAACGTCGCGTGTGACACGGCGCCTTTTTATAACACCAGACCCCCTCATACCATCCTCGGCGCGCCGCTTCAGTTGACTGGCAATTTCCTTCATCTGCTTATTCATGCTTTCGTTCAAATTTTGTCCGGCCGCGACGTCAGCTAGGACAGAACTACCGGCGCGAGCAGCGTCTCGACCGACAGCAGCCGCACCGCTTCGCAACAGCGGGAGTACACTGCGAAAGAGACCACCGAGCCACGAGCCGATCCCGTATCCTTTCTGATAAGGGGAGCCCGCGTAGTAGTGCCCTAGACCGCCGCCGCCTGCTTGGCTGACGTAGTACTCATTGTGGTGAGTTTGAGGAGCCATCAGAGCTGTTTAAAGTGCACGAGCAACGTTAACGTTCCGTGATCGAATGGCACATAGCGGCCTGCGTGGTCCCTTATATCTATTTCCAGCGTGTCAAACGACTTTGTCTTCAACTCAAAGTAGATGGGGTGTTCGCAGTGGAATATCGACATGCTACCGTAAGTTGAAGTGATGCTGAGAGGTACCGTGCGGAGGAGCGGAGCTCGCGTGTGACCCACGATCTGGTCTGCCAGAATGTCCATGTACACGAACATCTGTGAGGGGATTCCCAGAGAGATATTTGCGGGCTTCGCAGCATGGAGGCGCTCGTATGCAGGGAAGGGGCCTGCGTGCTCCAGCCCCAGTTGTAGGGCTAGACGTGGCAAAAAAGAGACCTTCGCTTTTTCATCGGGATTGAAGGCGTCGAACACAAGACGTTTTCCTTGTTTCCTCGAAAGGAATTTTTCCGTGGACATCGTTATCGAATGTCCTAATGGCCTGGTGTATAGCAGCAAGAAAGTCGTCCTCGTAAGGATAACTTCCCGGCTGTACACAGACAGTGTGCACTATATGATCAGACCGTTGAGTTTAATACGTGTCCCGCAAACCGGTCGTTTGTGGCCCACAAACTGCGTCGGCACACAAATTGCGACGGGTATTGATTCGCACGTTTGGCTTTAAAATATCGTTTTTCTAGTTTCTAAAAATGACCCTAGTTATTTGAAAGGACCTTGATCTAAATTTCATTTAAAAATCTAGTGCTTTCGTAGCGAAATCTAAATTTTTAGAATCGTGGTATGTGGTGTCGCAGTTTGTGAGTGTCGCAATAAATGCGACATCTGGGCGACACAGCCCAAACGGAGGGTTTCTTGGGAGCTTCTCGGCCCAAAATCAATTAACCGCAACGCTTTTATTGTTTTGTCTCGGTTTCAGGGGGAAGATGGGGAGGGAGGGAACTCTTCGACCCGAAAACTCATCGCTGAAAAGTCGCCGCCAGAAACTCACCGCTCTGGTGTACACGTTCACCAGAAATAGTTCGAAACTTGGCGCCATTTCCGATGTTGCCATGTTGCCAATGGCTAGTTGCGAGGTAACTAATGTGAGAAATTGTACGACCACACAATGTTACTCAAGTAACTTTTGAATACTGATCATAAAATCTCTCATACTAATTATGTGCAAAAGGAAATCGATCTATGCACAGTAATGTGACGAAGGTGATGTGATAGTGCGAAGAAGCAAAGATGGCTTCGTGCGCCTCGGATGGGAAGTACGATCAGATTGCGAAAAGTGTTGTTTTGAGTTGCTAAAATAAAATCACTGATGCAGAAATGAAATAAGTGGAAAATATGCAACGGGCTTCTTTTGCAATGAATTTTTAGTAAACTTTGTTTATAACGTGCCATTGCGCACAACTTGCAGGCGGTAGCACAAAGATGGTCAGGTCAATATTGTAATTGGTTAGGTCAATTAATTTTTAATAATCCACAGCGTATTATTTTTCAACATCTTTATTATACACTCACAACCACCACAATTCTAGTGGTACAATTTAAGATGAGTCCATAATGATAAGTGTACTAGCAGAAGGAAATCAATTCAAATGAATAATATCCACTTGACGGGTGGGCCCCAGCCGCCCCAATGTTTTGTCCCTTCTGAGTAGATCGCCAAAGAAGAAGATTCTGTAACTGCTTAAGTACACATGCCTTTTCCGGCCGACTTCTTGTCACACCCGCTGTTAAAAGTACTGTTGTAAAAAAAAAACCGGTAACCCCGGAATAATTTTTTTACTGGATTAACTGTGATTAAACAGGAACGTTCCTGTTCAATCACAGTCCAGTGCTTTGTACCTTCACAAGAATGTGCCCGTTAGTTTGAAAAAGGCGATGCCCAGTAATTCTCTTTTAAAATACTGTAATTAAAAAGAAATGCTCTCAAAATAACGGGGAAAGTCGTCAATGACCCAGAATCGTCTTGTGAAATTTCTGCAAAAATGAAAGTCGTCAAATAACAGGAAAATGTCAAATAATTTTCCATCGTTATTTTACGGCAGAGATTTTTCGGTCCCATATAGGACGCAAAATTCTTAAGAAAATGTAAACCCCCGTAATGTTGTTGGAGTCAATCCTGGAACATCTCCCACTCGTTTACAAAAAATGAAAATACGCAATTTAAAACATTAATATAAAATTACTACTACTTTTGAATTCAATGTATTATGAACTACCTCAATTGCTTATGATACATTTTGAATAGTTTTTGTGTCATATTTTGTTCAGGCTAGGCTCACCATTACTAAACCAAAGTAACCTAATCTAATGTTCCGACAAAAGTAATTTTCTTCACTTGAAAAACGAGGGGGGGGGGGGGGGGGTCAGCTTGGTGGACGTGCCAGTATGAACCCAGCTGTTGCAGGTATTACAGGTTCATTAACGCAAGAATTTTCAAATGTTTAGTTATATTTAAGTGACTCAGATCCACTTTTAATAGCTGCATGTTCTAGTTACATTTTGAACGCCTCAGATCCACTTTTAATAGCTGTATATCCAATAACAAATGCATAATACAACACAAGGTATTACGGGGCAGTGTACAAGGCACACCGAAAAACACAGGACGCACGTCGCCGCACTAGGGACGTAACCGCACATCACTTGATCTGAGTTTGTGACCGAACATAAGAGTGGAATACATGCCCTCTGTGAAAAGTACATGAGGTTATATTTTGGTATTAATATTCGCGGGCTATCCAAATTATCATTAACCGTAGGAAAACTCGGAATTTACTTTTAATTCACGACATTGCCCACGCCAACAATTTTAAGTTTCAGATGTCACCGCGTGTAGAAGGCTCTATTTAGATACCAC
>CM049601.1:1610860-1673937 GCA_026979955.1 Megalurothrips usitatus
ACAACTACAACAAAACAACAGACAGTTTCTCACTGACAAACATTGAAAAATTGAAAGTAAATTTTACATAGGAGGAAAAAAACAGACAGGCAGATACGAGGAAAATTGATCTACTCTAAACCCCGTGTAAAATTTTGAAATATTCAATAGCCGACGCAGGGGCGTCATCCTCATTAGTGAGGTAAACTTCATAGTAGCATGTCTGAAGAAGTCTGAAAAAATTAGTCCATGATGGAGGAAAATAAACATTAAATACACAGCAAGCCTTAAATACCCAATCAATTGCCCTAATTGTGGGGATTTTTTCCCAGCTCCATGGGTCTTCCATCCAAGACGAGGAAATACTTCATAATATCGGATGTTAGATCGGACTTGATTCCTATAAGATAGGGCTGAACAGGCCCAGCCTCCTGTTCCCTTCTTCCTTCGGCATATTCAGCAATATCAACTTTAGGCTGTCAAGACAAACAAAGATTATTTATTGATCGAACCACACCACTTGGAAGAAAAAATTACTTAAATAAAAATTGTCTTACTGATTTAATTACTATAAGCTCCTTTTCTACTGGCAGCACAGTTGTATCTGTATCCTCTTCAGACCCCCCTCGAGGAACATGTGGCAATTTGCATGCCAAAGCGTAGCAAGCTTGAGCAGTTGCTAAAACAGAAAAGATAATATGGGTTAGAACACTCAAAAAACCCTAATTGAAAATCTGTATTTTGAAGTAACATGCTTTCACACTTACTATCTACACTGGATGATTTCCTTATCATGGTAGGCCACATCTCTTGTATCTTAGGAATATGCTTCAAAAAAAGGGGACACATGTCTTTTGCTTTGGGGAACATCAGACCAAATTCATTTGAGATCTACAAATGAAAAAGTGAAATTCAGATATAGTACAATACATAGTACAATGTTGAACTAAATTTGGAGGTTTCAAAAATTGACAACACAGGAATAACATAATATCAGTTCATGTAAAAAGGTGCTTAAGTTAATCATACAATATGAAATCCACTTACCAGTTCGCCATTATAGTTGTGAAATTGAGGGAATTCTTTGATCATATCAGTAATACTGCTCCCCTTCTTTCTCTGATTCTGCCGGTATCCAAAGGTTTTTTGCATCGCATCAATGATTTGATCTCTCTCACCTCTGCCTGGCCACATCACAGCCAAGGCTTCAATCTAGAGAAAAATAATTAAAACTCAGAAAAGGATGGTAAATCAAGTTAACTGAAATGCTGTTTTCAACATACATCTACATCGTGGCCAGGAACAGGGGAGTTGTCAGGGTTCTTCTTCTTCACTTTGGTTTTCCTATCCCTTTCATCATCGGGCAGGGCTGTCTCGAGGACAGGGTGCGTGGTCTCGAGCCCGATGTCATTGCTTAACGATCGCAATGATGGCCGAACCGCTACGATGGCCAGCGCCGCAGGTAGCTCAGTTCTCCATATATACCCATAAGTTTGTTTCAAATGGCCGCCATCTTGGACCTCGAGCACAGAGGGGAGGGGGGGGGGGGGGGGGAGCAAGTACTACAACTCCGCGTTGTTTGGTTTAGACATTTTAAGTTAAGGAGTTTAACATATTTCGAAACGGACACGTTTCCAGGCGGCCAGCATCGCTTAACACGATCTGCACCGAGGGGGAAACGACTCGAGTTATCCGGTGCACGTCGGTTTTGCTATCCGGGGTAATCCGGAGTAATTGGAAACCAACTCTGTCTGAAAATCACATGCATAATGCTTCGGACGGAACAGGGATGATAACGCGAACTCTGCACATTTGTAAATTGCCGCGTGTTTGAATCCCTGTCACTGTCCGAACCGGACAAGTGAACAAAAGAAGGTCGAGAGCAGAAGCAAGAAGTGTTGATTTAGACTGTGAAGGTGACGGTGAAGCTGAAGTCGTTCATCACTTGTTTTGGGTCCGTTCACCTTCGCGGGGATAAAACCGACCGAAATCGACCGAAAACAAGTGAAGAGCGCCGTCTGAGGCCGGCCGAAACCTAGCGAGAATCAGCCACAGGAGTAGTTGCTGCGAGCGGGCGTTGGCCGATGTGTGAAGCCTATCCGTGCTTCGGCGCTCGGCCGCTTAAGCGCTAGTGTCCCGCGCGCATTTTGAACTGTGAGGCACACAGCGTGCATAAATGTGACGGGATGTGACGAATTTTACGCTCTGACTCGGAACTGGCCATGCGCTTACATAAATTAGAGCTCTATCCCTAAAGTTTATTGTCCTTCCCTCAGGTTTAAAGCCCCGGAGCAAAATATATTTAACTACGTACTAAAAACATCGAATCGATTTCATTTCGGTCTCTAGAGTGCTGCTTCTAGATGGGAAATGATCTAGGTATGATGATCTAGGCAGAACTTATGCATGGCTAAATAATAAATAAATCAACGCAGTGTGCACTTTTGGAGGTTATGCCGAAGTACTTCTTTTCGGCTCCTAAAACTCTCCCACTCAATACATACTTGGTTTAATAATTGAAGCTGCGCCTTTGAAGTGTGGCGGAGGTCTAGAAATGTTCCGGTCAAACCTACGCAAATCACAAAACCCATAATCGGTAATAATTTGAGCTGCGTAAACCACTTTGTCCTGCTCCTCCATATTTACGCGGCGCGAGCAGCCGAAACAGCGCCAACAGCGCCGCGAGTGGCGAGACCACGAAGTAGGGATAGGCTTCACACATCGGCCAATTTTTTAAGTCTCAGTTTTCGGTACTTTCTTATGGTTCATAATTTTATCGTCGGTTAATATTTGTGTACTAGACCAACACCAATTTATTCTGAATCCATCGGACCCGCCCTTATTACCACCCGTTCATCAGGAGCGGAGTATGAGCTGAAAAGAAAAGACCCTGCAAAATCAGTAACTACTCCTGTGGCTGATCCTCTCTAGCCGAAACCGACCATAGTTGCAGTTCCAAATGGCCCGCTAGGGTGTGCTGTGTGTTTCGCGCGAGCTTGGCACAAGCGCTGGCAGATAAGACTTGTCAACTTCAAATTCTTTATCCCGGACCGCCTTGATGCTCACTTGTCACGGTGTTGCGCGCTCGAGTGGCGATACGAACGGACTCAAAACAAGTGATGAACGGCTTCAGCTTCACCTTCACAGTCTAAATCAACACGAACCTTTGTCCTTGTTCGTGTTGTTTTCCACGATCGTATTTATTTACGTTCCGTCGGGCGATTGCGTTTTGTGCGTCGACCTGGTATAGGTTTTTCGCCTGTTGATTGAAATTACGACGCATCGCGTCGGACGAAAATTTCGACGTGATATCCGTCTGTGGCGTAGACATCTCAAGCACACGCCCCTTGATTTTCAAGCTAGTTTGTGACGTGCTTGGGACATCAGTCGTGATTCAATAACTGACGTGTAAAAAGATCCGTGGAATCGAAAACTCTCTAAAAATCAAAGTGTACTCACTAATCGATGTGCTTCCATGGACTGGCATACAGTTTACTGGACGGAAGAGAGGTACGTTGGGTCACTTGGCAAAGGTTATGTTTCACTGACTGAGGTGCATCAGAAATGTGTTTTGTGTCAATGCCACATCCAACAAAAAGATTCTCATCCAGTGAGCCGGGCGGTGAGCCCAGTATCCGTGCTTTTGTCTTACCCCAGAATTGTTCTATGAACCCACACAAGATAAGTTCAATTCTTTTTGGTGTGCTCTGTCAAGCAATGACAGCAAGCTTGAGTGAATAGGTAGAGTCCAAGAAAAGACAACTATTAAATAAATAAAAGTATAGACTGTAGTGAAGGTTAATTTGCACATTTTGAGTCATCCTGGATGAGACTGGTGACAATGGTGACAAAAATAAGAGGGGTTCAAAATCTTGAAACAAACTTGACAATTTATTATCAGTTCAATAACACGAGTAACTGTAAACCTTGAAAGAAAAACCCATTGAGACTAGTAATCAGAATATAAAGTAAACAATCCTTCAAAGTTAGAAAGATAAAAATACCTTCAAAATTTATATTATATTATCCATGGCACAAGAGACATGTTACCTTAATCTAGTTGAGACTAGTATAAGAAACATAAAAACAATGACACGAGTCTTAAAATCTCGAAACAAAATATAGTCTGAATAAGGAACTTAAAATTATATGATTATAATTACAGTATAATCACAATACAAGACATAGTCTGACAAAGAAACTCAAAATTATGATTACAATCACAGTAGTCCAACACACATTCAGTCCTTCAAAATTAAAAACAAACTGTTAAAAACTTTTTTGTGGGTTAGTACTAGAGCAAAATGGCTTTGGCAGAATCATTTTTACCGAGTCTAAGTTTACAGAAGCCTCATCTGCACACTGAGGAAAAGCAAACCTCAAATGCTCTGAGGTTTCAACATTCCGCCTTAAATACAAAAATGATACCTGAATATCATTATCATCATCGACCTCACTCGAAACTTTGCCCACATAGTAGACACTTTCACCTTTCTTCTCAAATTCTGTGAGCACAAATTCTCCCTCCTGTAGTCTTTCAGTTGCAGCAAATGTTTTCTTAGTGGGTTGGAGTTGATGGGCGGGTGATCCAGGCATACTGCGTCTTGGAGACATCCTATTCACAGGTTGTGACTGAGGCTCTTTCGATGAAGCCGGAGAGGCACATCTTCTTCGCGA
This sequence comes from Megalurothrips usitatus, assembly GCA_026979955.1. Lineage (NCBI taxonomy): Eukaryota > Metazoa > Arthropoda > Insecta > Thysanoptera > Thripidae > Megalurothrips > Megalurothrips usitatus. The sequence continues at coordinate 1,615,517 of CM049601.1, forward strand.
TGAACGTAGAGGGGAAGATGAACTCTTGTCAGATAGAGATGAATTGACTGAGATATGTACTGAACTTTGAGCAGAATTCATTGGTACATCCTCTTCGGCATCACTATCAGGAAACAATGAGCGACCCTGCCCTCTCTTCTTAGTGATTTTCACGGTAAAAGTCTCGCCTTGAAATCCAAGGGCATTTTGCGAAAACCAAGGGGAGTTGGCCAAAACCAAGGGAGCCACTTGGAATGTGGAAAAAATCCAAGGGAGTCCCTTGAAATCTTGGCGCGATTTCAAGGGTGTCCCTTGGAAATGGGTCTCCTTGGTTTCCGGACGGCGGAGCCCTTGGAAAATGTAACCCAGTCCAAGGGACCCGCTTGGAATTCGATGTTTTTTGGACGGGGGCACTTGGAGTTTGTTTCCAAGGGCTTTGGAATGTCAGCGGGCGGTCACCCACGGCGTAGCTGCATCGCGTTTTTGCGAAATCATGTCGGAATCAGTAACTCTGCCGTTTAAAATTTTCGCGCTGCCTGATTGACGGCCGCCAATGGCCGCACTCGCGTTTCCCGTGACGTGAGGCTGAGGTGAGTGTTGTCTGAAGGCGATTAGGGGAATGCCGCAAAGTTTGGGAAAAGAAAGAAGAAAGAAAACAAGTAGGTTAAGTGTATATTTGGTAGCTGCTGTCATCAATCATTTGTGTAATGCAGTTTGTGTTAGTTATTGGTCTGTGGGCAATCTTATCAAGAGCAGGAATGTGTTTGATCTCCGTGCTTTGATCATTCTCGCTTGTCAACGGTTTCGTTTAAAGAGAGAAGTATCCGGCCAGCCAGTTCATAACCTCTTAATCTTAAAATTTATTAAATTCATTACTTGCACCTCTTGCTTTTCCCAAACTTTGTGGCATTCCCCCACCGGGCTCGAGACCACGCACCCCGTCCTCGAGTGCCACTTTCCATCTTTTAGACGGTACGGCCTAGCGTCGTGCGGTTTTCGACATTGGCATTGGCGGGCCGCGGCAAAGGAAAAGAAGGGCGCCCCACTCGGACGACTTCTCTCCAGACCACGCACCCCGTGCCAAAATTCTATCTTTCGAACGGTATGAGGTACTGACTTGCGGTTTTCGACGTTGGACTTTGCGGGGCGCGGCAATTGGAAACAGGGGCACCACACCACGCCTACCGCTCTCAAGGACATGCGCCCCGTCCTCGAGAGCCACATTGCAAAAATATTGTAACTCGAGAACCAAGTAAGCGATGCGTTTTAGAGAGATGAGCTTAGCGTTTCTGCAGAGGGCATAAGGGGGAGAGGGGTTGTAAACGAGTAAAGCGAGACTAGGGACCCCGTCCTCGAGGAGCACACAACGACCGATGAAACTCGAGAATAAGTGTCATATAGAAATGCGGTTTGCGGCACTGCACAAGGTTATCGTGTGGGTGGCGAACGAATACAGCCTCCGGTCCCGAGACCAGGGACCTCGTCCTCGAGAGTCGTCGGGCAGCGGATCAGTAACTCGAGTGGGTTACGTTCGGTTAGGTTAGTAGAGACCAGGGTAGGTTAGGTAAGGGTAGTTTAGGCAAGGTTAACGGGCGTTGATGACAAAAAGGCAATGTAATATACGTCCGGCTGCCACATGAGCGTAGCTTCGACCGGCCGGAAACAGCGAGGCCCGCAGGGCGTCCTACTGACTGTTTGGCCCCGCAGGATCTTCCTTGGCAGAAGACAGCCGCCGGCAGGCCAAGGTGGAACAGTGATTCGCGCTGAGCGAAGCCTGTGACGCCACGACGCGGTCTGGCGTACGCCTACCTTGTAAATATACAGTACAACACATCAGGTGGTCAGCCACCCAAGTAATTCTCAGCAGCAAAACCCGAACAGTTGGAACCAGCAGGTTACAGCTTTCTGAAAAACAATATAAATTAATGACTCAATTTGGAATATTTTTCAATGTTGGAAACATCTCGTCGCAGCGATCCACGTGTTGCCTAGTGGGCAGGCTGGTATGCTGACCGCCTCACTCTAGAGAGACTCAGACTTAGACTCTCTATCTCACACCCGCGTGTACGGGCTAAGGCTTTACATACAGCATCTTAAGAAATGAAATAAATAAAACGATTGCCGTGGGCAAAAAAGGCGGGAAAGAAAAAAGAGGCAAAAAAAAAACAAAAAAAACTGGGGTTCTCTGAAGGTACTAGACTTCCAAATTAGTACGGAACACACCTTCCTAACGCCCTCGGTTGTTCATGTGCGCATGAAGGAGGGCCTCTGTGCAACTCCAAATCTAAGCTAACCGCCGCGCGCGGTAGACACCTCGCCCGACACGCGTTCCAGAGGGGAAGTCTACCCCACAGGCGCTAACCCATTACATTTTAGTACGCGGATTCCGAGGAGTTATCCAAGGTTATGCGAGGTTATCCGGGGTTATCCTGGGTAATCCCTATCCGATCTACGCCAAATTCCTCAGTCGTTTCCCCATCGATCTGCAATGTGTTGCCAACCCTGGCAGCAGTCACGACGGAAACGTCCATTTTAAGAATTGACCCGCCAGTTCGTCGGTTCGGACACGACTTCGTGCGACATCGCCGCGTATTAAGCACGTCGAGACGAGCCAGAAGTATAAAATGCCGAGTCGAGCCTCTGGACGGCACAGACCTCAAAATGGTTCCACGTATGCTACTCATCTTTGCGCTGTTTGCCGCCGTGTGCATGCTTGCAAAGGTACGTTTATGAGTCCTTTTTTTTAGCCCGTCTCGACGCGTTTCGGCAGAAACGGAACTAAGCTGGGCTTGGGCTTACCGTGTTACGCCGACTGTTCGGGCAGACGTGTGTGCGCTAACTCGTACGTAGGTGACTGTAGTCCTGGACGGAGATTTAGAGCGAATACAGCCACCGGACTCAAGACCAGGGACCCCGTCCTCGAGGGTTGTACTCGAGTGGTTTACGCTCGGTTAGGTTATTTGAGGCTAGGTTAGGCAGGTAAGAGTAGGTTAAGACTGGTTGAGCGGCATCAATAAGGAAAAGGATAACGTCAGATACGTTCGGAAGCCAGAACATAGGCGTAGTTGCGACCGTGCGGAGAGTGGCGCCCTCAGGGCGTCGTACACCGGCTGATTAGCCCCGCAGGGTTCTCTTCGTCAGGTGACAGCCGCCGGCAGGCCAAGGTAGGCGAGCGCCAGGCGGGGAGTGGCGGAGCAGTGAGTCACGATAAGCGAAGCCTTTTACGCCACGACGCGGTCTGGCGTACGCCTGCCATTGTAGATGTGAGGGTAGGGCTGGCCGTTGCGTGTGGTGCGCCTGTGCAATTTGTGAGTCGGGGCGGGCTCAGATAAGCGATTGTAATCAACAAAACTTTTACTTCCCTCCGGTGTAAGCGTGCAGGATTACCCCCTTACCCCCGGTACTAAATCCCTGGGGACCCAAGACCCCCTGATAAACCTTCCCTAGGGATCCTTTACCCCTCCGGGGTAGGGGGTACAGGATCCCTAGGGTTGGTTTACCAGGGGTAAAGGGTCCCTAGTAATCGATTCCCCCTACATTTTAAGCCAAGGGGGGGGGGATGGGTACTAAATCCCTAGGGACCCTTCACCTCCGGTAAACCGACCCTACCCACATGAAAATGATCGCTTCCTCAAATCGCCCGACCACGGGCTTTGCCCGATTTTAGTCCGCTCGGGCTGTTCCAAACTTGTCCCAGAATGTTAGAAATTCAGCACTGTTCACGGAACTGCCCGACGCCCGACATGCTACCGGGCCAGCCCGTTACAGGTCCGAGAGTAGCACCGGACTGATCCGAATCCTGTCCGAAGCCCAGATCGGGCTGATCCGAATCGTGTCCGAAGCCCAGACCGGGCTAATCCGAATCGTGTCCGAAGCCGAGATCGGGCTGATCCGAATGCTGTCCGAAGCCCAGATCATCCGAAAGAATGCCCCCTCCCCCTCCCCCGAACCTGCCCCTAGAAGCCGTTTCCTCCCCCTCCCCCTACTACTCCTGCCATGTGCATCTCAGCAACCCCATTCAACACAAAGTTATTGTAATTCTGGTAAGTCATGGGTAAGTTGTCATGTACAGAAGATAATAAAACAATAAAAAAACGATATGACAATACTGCATATTTATTTTTTAACATTTTCACTTCCAATGCAACATTTGAAGTATAATACCTTTATCAAAATAAACATAAAACTGAAGAACACATGGGCTTTCACTATCCCACAAATGGCAATTAAAATGGAAATACAGTGAAACCCTGTTATGGCGTTTCAGTAAAAATTCCAGATTTTAATGCGTTACAACAGGGTTTCACTGTACTGTATCAATAGATCACAATTAAACACATCTCAAAGTCTGACAGAGTGGTCTCCCTCTCCAATTATTGCTCCCACAAGACTTTGGAATTCAAAATAAAATTTGAAGTAAAACTAAAAAATACTGTATTAACATATTAACAGAGCAGGAGATCACAATTAAAGAACTATCTAGAGAGGGGTCTCCCTCTCTAATTAATGCTACCACAGGTTTCAGGAATTCTAAAACAGTAAAAATAAAAAAAACTGCAGCAATACATCACAATTGATCACATCTTAAATTCTGAGGGGTCTCCTCGGGTCTCCTTCTCCAATTGTTGCTCCCACAAGACTTTGGAATTCAAAATAAAATCTGAAGTAAAACTAAAAATACTGTATTAACAGCAGAAGATCACAATTGAAGAACTGACTAGAGAGGAGACTCCCTCTCCAATTAATGCAACCACAGCAGTAATTCTGAAACAGTGAAAATAACTTACCCTCACTGACCCTCCTGCATCACTCAGACAGCACAAGTGAAGAAAATTTCTTACAAGCTGACAAGAGAGGGTCCTTCCTGTTCAGTTTGCTGCTCCCACTGGTATGGGGCATTGAATTGAGGACCATACCCATACTGTGACCCGTACTGTGGACCGTACTGTGGACCATACTGTGGACCATACTGTGAACCATACCGTGAACCATACTGTGAACCATAATGTCCATTATATGGTCCCACCTGCTGACTGGGTCCTTGCTGACCGGACCCGTAGGGTTGACCATGACCAAACCCAAATTGCACATTGGGTTGACCCTGATAGCCACTGATCTGCTGCGACCACTGAACTTCAGCTGGAGATCTACTCTTGGCTGGTGACGCCATGGCCTTGGCTGGTGACTTCATCTTGGCTGGTGACTTCCCCTTGGTTGGCGACTTCACCTTGGTTGGCGACTTCCTAAGCTTCACTGGTGACATAACCTGCTTTCCCTTAGCTGGCGACGCAGGCACCTTTGCAGGTGACTTCAGTTCCGTCATCAGAGATTCTTTCAAGGAGTCGTCAGATGCATTTCCAGTAGCTGAAGCAAGGGGCTTAAGGGGAGACATCTTGAATGGTGAGGTGCAAGTGACCTAGTAAAAAAAAAATTTGATTAGAGTTGTTACAATGATTACTGCAAACCAATCTGCTACGCCAAACACAAGTGTGGATGGGGAGGAAAAAAGTGCAATGAGGCAGAGGCGCAGGCAGAGGAACAGAGAAAGGGAGAGGCCAAGGGGAAGAGAGAGACAGAAGAGAAGGGGGCCAGGAAAAGGGAGAGGGGGAGGAAAGTAGGGGAGGATAGAGGGGAGGGGGGAGAAGAGAGGGGAGGGCAGAGGAGAGACGGAGAGAAGGAGAGCAAATAGTAATAAAAATACCCCACCTTTAAACTTATAAATAGCTTAATAGATGTTCAAAAAAATCAAAAGGGGACTGTTAATGCAGGACATACATTGTAACATTCACAGAAAATAATTCTTTATCAGATAATTTTCTGATTCAATGTTAAGAATGCTCACTACCCTTCCTCTAAGTAAATAATTTCTAAAGTTCACCTTGCTGCTTGCTGAAGCCCTCTTGCTCTTGTCCTTTGTGACAGATTTGGGTGTCTTAGGGGATGCTGCCTTTCTCCACTCTGGTGCTCTCTTGTTGATCATGGAGGTCAGTTGAGTCACTTTCATAGCCTGATCAGTTTTAACATTTCTGTTGACAAAAGCTGAAATAGAAAGAAAATGCTCATTAAGTGTTGTTTGACTGAGGACTTGAGAAACTGGAGAGCAAAATAATTATAACCACTTACTGCAGACAGACTTCAAAACATTTTCAGGGATTGCATACGTTCCTGGCTTGGTTCCACACCCAGTAACAAGAAGCTTTGTGAACGGTTCTTTGCCAAACAAGGCAAAAAGGGTCTCCCGTGCCAGAGAAGACGGTTTGTTGCGGAAGTCGACCTTTAACTGCTCTTTTACTGGAAGAGAAATAAAAACCCCTTTTCCGGCTACAAGTTCAACCTGCAATGACACACAAAAGTAATAAATATTTGATGTAAGAAAAAGAAGATAATAAATATGACAGTCTTAGCTTAGTACCTTTCTGACACTAGACGGAATCTCTTTCAGTTCCAAGTACTTTTTTCCCTCAGATTGCGTATCTGATTTGGATTCAAAAAGTTTTGCAATGTCACGAAGGAAATTGCTATAAATTGGATTATCTGAGAAAGGAAAAACAACTGAATATTAAAAAATAACTTAAAAACAATATGATGGCTTCACTTATAGACTATGAATACCATATTTTTGCAGGACTGCACAAGTGCTGCACGATTCCTGAAGAGAATGGTTTGGAACCTTTGTTGAAGACTCTTCTGCAATGCCTGTATCTAGCTCAGGCTCATCATCATTCTCACCAGCAATCGAGTCAGCACTATCAGTTTCACGTTCATTCTCAACTAAATCTCCATGGTCGTTATCACTCTCAACAACATCATCATCTTCATCATCGTCATTGTCATTCCTATCCTCTCCCTTCGATAAGTTTCCTAAAACCAAATATCAAACATGTAAATAATTAATTACAAATTTATCACAGGTATACAAAAACAGTTTTGTATCCGTTAGTCAAAACATTACCTGAGACTTGAGTAGAGTCTGTGCCACCAAATAAATTCTTTCTGATCAGTCCCGATATCTCAGAGTCAAATTTCAACTGACCCAATGCACGGTGAGTTTTGGCATCTTTCTTGGCTTTCTCGACTGCCTTTTGGGATTCTGCCAGATGTTTAGGAATTGGTGGCCTATTTCCCAAAGCAAGGGCAATATCAAGTTCTGAGGCTACAGATTCAGGAACTTTCTTGTTTCCTCGCTTGCGCTTCGTTCCTGCTGCAGCAGACTTAGACTTACTTTCAGCCTTAGCTATTTCAACTTCAACTTCCTTAGCTTTCTTCTCTATGGCCACCGGATCGTCTAGGACAGAGAGGCACATAACCTTAGTAATCTTACTTACGCTCACGGACTGAAACTAAAATAAAAATACGGAAAGGGAAAGAACATAGTTCTAATACGAAGTATCTGAGAAATGCTCCACATTGACATGTGGATTCGTACAGGTTATGGCGACTGAACAGGCCATGAATCACCTCAGCCCAAAGGCCCTACAGCACGACTAACCAAAATCTCTTATGAACCAAAATCTTTGTTGATGATATATCGAATCACTCCCACCATAGACTCAGTACTCACCGCTGATTAACAGAATCTTGGCGGGATAGAACTTCTTATCGCCTCCGAAACGCACCGGTGTAACTAAGCCAACGAACCTCTTGTTGTCAGGAACATTTGCAAGCTTCTCAACTCCAACTTTCTTGTCCTTCGTCCAGAGGACCACCACTTTTTTCCCCGCCATCCTTCCAGTCTGAAAATGATGCACCTTTACCTACACACCTCAACACCTGTTCAGTTGACCGTTGATGGTCGCACCCCGCACGACTCGACTGGCGTAACGGCTAGCTGCAACTGCGGCTAATGGCGGATGGCGGGCAATGGAATGGCGGGCTAGGTGGGCAACACGCAATACACGACACTGCTACCAACACATAAAGGAAAAACTCATCGTCATCGACAACTGGCGTATTACACACGGCGGCAATATCAATAATATTACGTATTGTGATACTTTTATTGCTGTTACGTTTATTTCCTCTTCAAAACCCATGTCTTTGCAACCTCGACCCTTTCTTATTTCATCTGTTTGGTTGCAAACTATACTGCGTTTAAGCGGGCCGCTCGATTCGAAAAGTTTGATATGGGCGAAAACAGCAAGAAAGTAACGGAATAGCGTTAAGAGGCGATACACCTCAGTTTTGATGTCTCTGATAACTAACTCTTTGGTCCCTAAAGAAACTATCCGTGCAGAAACAAGAGTTTCTCTTTGGAGCGGTTTCGGCGCTTCGAGTGGAGGGGCTCTCGTTAACAGCCTCAGACAGAGATTTATGGACGGTCCCCTCAATAAAACTAGAAAAAAGGAAATACCCTTTTTTCCTATTGACTTCTGAAGGCTACCTCAAGATTCATCCCCGGGACGACGATGGAAGCCAGGACCAACCCCGCCTGCCCCAACTCTCCACTTTCTGCATTCCCCGCCCCGAGGCCGCCGTCAACGCAACTGCTCCGAGCGGCCGCCGTCGACGCTGCTGCCCTGAGGCCGCCGTCGACGCTGCTGCCCCGAGGCCGCCGTCGACGCTGCTGCCCCGAGGCCGCCGTCGACGCTGCTGCCCCGAGGCCGCCGTCGACGCTGCTGCCCCGAGGCCGCCGTCGACGCAATCGCCCCGAGGCCGCCGTCGACGCGATCGCCCCGAGGCCGCCGTCGACGCTGCTGCCCCGAGGCCGCCGTCGACGCTGCTGCCCCGAGGCCGCCGTCGACGCTGCTGCCCTGAGGCCGCCGTCGACGCTGCTGCCCCGAGGCCGCCGTCGACGCTGCTGCCCCGAGGCCGCCGTCGACGCTGCTGCCCCGAGGCCGCCGTCGACGCAATCGCCCCGAGGCCGCCGTCGACGCAATCGCCCCGAGGCCGCCGTCGACGCTGCTGCCCCGAGGCCGCCGTCGACGCTGCTGCCCCGAGGCCGCCGTCGACGCTGCTGCCCCGAGGCCGCCGTCGACGCTGCTGCCCCGAGGCCGCCGTCGACGAGTGGCGGCGGGTGGCGGTATGGGCAGGTGGACGCCAACGCATGGGCCGGAAGTCGTTCTTGACGAAGGGTAAGTGAGGGTAAAAGTAGTACAGGGTACGAAAAAAAACAATCCTGTGGAGCCGGTGTTAGAGCCAGCAGGATCGGTATGATGGGCCATAATGTCGACTGAACTGCCACTGTTGACTCAGGCAGGCCCTCTTCTTCTGATTCCAGGTTTGAATACCGGCTCCAGCGAGTTTTTTTTTCTTACCCTGTTCTTTTTATACCCTTACTTACCTACACGTAGGGGTAGCAGCGGGGGGGGGGGGGGGGGGGGGGGAGTCTACCTCCGCCTCCGGGCCGTGGCGAGGGCCGCAGGGGGCCAAATTCTCAAGCACGGGGGAAAAAAAATATCTTTGGAGCCGGTATTAGAACCCTGGCTCCAAAGGGTGCTTTTACCCTGTACTTTTTTTACCCTCAATCACCCTAATACTGTGTAGTTGTAGTTCTTGCCTTTTCTTTCCCAAGGGTGCCGCACTCCAACAATCGCTGGCGCAATTATATCGGCAATTTAAGGGAGAAAAGGAGGGGAAGGGCTATTTACCAATTTTGAACATGAATGTTACATTTACAGGCCAAGGGAATAATGATTGCCGGAGAGAATGAAGGAAATCTGTTGAAATGGGTTAAATTTGAATTCAGATTGTATTAGTATTTTGGTGCATACATGTACAGAATATGTCAAAAATTACAATTCACCAGGTTATAGGTAGATAATAAAATAGAAATAAAATACAGTACTACATGCATTCACATACAGAACATGTCAAAAATACAATTCACCACAGATTAAATCAGTCATAAAATAGTATTACAATAAAATACAGTACTACATCACAATAATAATTGAAATTTGAATGGATATTGAGAAAATAAAACCCCCAATTCAATCCAGACTAGGATGACACACAGATATATAGGAGATTGATAACGCTATTCCACTTCTAAACTATTCACTGGTGTAGCAAGAAACTCATTTCTATCAACAGCCATGTAAAGACAGACAGACTTAATGACATCAACTGGGAATGCCCGAATTTCATCTGTTGCTTGCACCTTATCAAGATAATGCAGGCTGACATTTTGTGGCGCTTCATGTGCCTCCCACGGAATTCTGTCATACAATCTTACAATACAAGCATACAGTTTTGGACAGTTATTGCAGCCTACTGGACAGTTTCCATCACATGATGACCAACGCACAAAATTTTTAACTTTGCAAAGATATGGAATGTCTTCGGTCATTACATGAACAAAACAAGAAAGTTTGCGATGAGTTGTTCGTACATATGCCTCAGAATGATACACTGTGCCTTTTATCTTGAGTCGTTGGAAATACTTATACCGACCTTCAACTACTTCAAAAGTGGCTTCAATAAGCTCCCTTAAGGCAGGTGGAACTATATGATAGACATTCATTTTACCAACAACATCTAAATTGTTGTTGATATTTTCAGTCAACTTTAACCCTTAGCTTAGACCTACCCATTAACTGTAAACACATGGGTTTGGCTGCTGAATCATCGTTCATGGCAGTAACCCTAACAGAATGATTCATAAACACAGATGACGTTGTGCTTATTTGCAAAGCTGCATGTCTGCTGCCATGAACAAGCCTGGCTAACTGACCATTCAGACTTTCATAATAAAAACATGAATATACCCAAGTATTTCCCAAGTTTCTAACAATCAAGGGCAAGTGAAGAAGTTGGTGAAAATTTAAGGACAAATAACGCAATCCATAAATTTCCTGAAAGTCTGACACATAAGAATGCAATAATTCTTCAGCCTCATCAAGTTGTACATAAGATATACTATCCTGTGAAAGAAGAGCAATAGCTGTTACAAGTTTACAATGATGCTGCCATAATCGAACAGGTAAAATGCCAATCAATACAGGAAGTGAGTAATAAAAGAAGAATATTTTCAAGTCTGATGCTTTCATCAATGCAAACTCTTTCTTGATGCTGCGTGGAACCTTGAAGGAAATTGGTGGCTTTATGGCTTTCAGCCGAATATCCACTATGTGCACAAAAGCAGATATAGAGAAAGGGCTTGTTGAGTGCTGGGTATCAAACCACAATGTCATGATAGTGCGCATAGCACCAAGAAAAACTCCATGCATTATATCGATCCCCATACACAGAATCATATTTGGTAAAATTAAAGACAATAAGGATGGCCCTTTTACACCATACACACTTGCTTCCGGGTCTCTTTGTCGGGCTATGACTGCTTGTTCAGCAAAGTCTCGAGTTTCATCAACATCTCTGATTTCAAAATTTCTAGAATAAGGAAATACTTGCACTGTGCTGTTTCCTCCAACATCATAGCGCCCACCCTGAGAAGTGCACAGAAAACACGAATAAGCCCCATTAAATTGAATAAAGCGCATAAACAGCGCCTTTGCTGGCAAGTCACCAACTGCTCCGATCACTTTGGCTTTAATTCTCACAACGGCCCTGTTTGGAAGTTCCAATTCTACCCCTTCAGTTTCCAAAACTGACAAAGTCTGTTGCATTGGTCTGAGAAACAAATTTGGATTTGGATGTGACTTTCCAAACCAGAGACCAGGCAATATTACATTCTCCTTTTTACTTCTCTTGGTATACTGTAATTCGTTGATTGACATATAGGCAGGCCAAATTGAGAATGAAGAACTCTTGAACAATGATACACCATCGAAGTAGAGAAAAAGGCTAATATTATTGGGGTCAGCAAGAAACCCACTTTCAACCAGACTACGATATATGTCACCATCGTAAATATCTTCAATATTTTCAGCATTTTTTTTCTGGCGGTTAGTTTTAAACATTAAAGATTCATAAAAACCAGGTCTTTGGTACATGTTCTGAAGTTGAGACACAATTGAAAGTTCAATAAAGTAGCTGATGTCATGCTGGCCATTACATGATTGACAAATGGAATCCTTATTTTCTAAAGGAACCTCACATACTGAGCAGAAATAATGACAGGTGAGCATTTCTTTGCCTATCATTTTGAAATACTTCTTGAATCTGTGCAAAGTTTTTAAGCATAAATTATTTGGCCCACAATGCAATTCAATGAGAGAAAGTAAATCATCCAAACACTGGCCTGTTAGTTTATGAGACAAAACAAAAGATAAGATCAATAACAAACTCTCTCCAAATGTAACCCTGGCACCATGGTACAGTGGCTCATTATCATCAGGAAAATCTTCGTCTTCATCATCCTCTTCATCATGGGAAGAATCAGGATCTGGCTCAGAATCTCCAGCATCTGAACTGTTATGATCAGAGCCCTCTGTATCCAATCCACTTCCATCAGATTCCCCTCCATCTGAGCCTGGCTCAACAGCATGTGGAGCAGCAACATTATTGAAGTCCTGATTTTGTTGCATTACATATTCCTCATGCATTGCACCTTGTTCTGTTCAAGACAAGAAAAAAATGATGACATGAGTCAGAAAAATTGCAGGACAGGGAAAATATTCAACAGTGGTTAGTAAGCAAGGCCAAAGTTAAATTCTATGAACATCAAAAAACACAAACAAAATTCCACTTTTGCCAAATTTTGCATGGTTTAACTTTTTTAACAGTAGACTCAAGATAAGTTTAAGGTTACTGGAAAAAGAAAGTAATATATTTTAATTTGTGCTAAATTTATCCAACAAGTGGGACCACTCACGTTCAGTTACGCTACTTCAAAAGCATAATGCATAAAACTCATTTCCTCTGGAATCCAGCTTTGACTCTCACTTGTTGGATTTAAGTAAAAAATGGTTGTAATAAAAGTGAGTCGAAAGATATTTAGTAGTTAAATTCAATTTTATATATAAAACAAATTTAGCAGACATTAAAGTACACTACTTTCTTTTTCCACGGTAAACAGCCCACTCTTAGATTTAGCTCACCAGCATCATGTTGTCCAAATGGCTCATTATTTAACTCTCCCTGTATTACTTTATCACTGCTGTCACTTTGCCCTAAATCTCTTTCACCATCTTCAGGATTTGCTGCTTGTCCTGCACATTAGAAAAGAAAAGAAATACTGACTAGTTTTTTTCCCTTAAATGTTGAAACCATTACCAAACAGTCCAGGCTGCTCAACATTTGGCCCTTCTTGCATAACCCCCTCATCAATGCCGTTGTTTTCTCCTGGCTCACTTCCAGATTCTTCAGAAGCGTTTGCTTCTTGTCCTGTTCATTTTTATAACATGAAACAGGAAGGGTATAGTTAGTGCACAGCAGTAAAAAGTATCTTCATAATTTTTTCAAATTTTACAGACATAACAAACCATTACCCAGCTGCAAAAGCTCCTCTTCATTTGGTGCTTCCTCTCCCTCTCTACTGCTGGCATTGCTCTCTTGAGACTCCCTGTCCTCCACATTTGTATCCTGATCTGTTTGAATGGAAACAGTAATTTAAAAACTAATGGACAGATAAATAGATAAATAACTAAAGGCAGAAAACTATATTCGATGGTGTGAAAAAAAGCACAAATGAACCATGCTGACAGTGTTATTTGAAAATTAAACAGATCCTGACATTCCAATACAATACAACACACACTCGCCTCACTTCTGTGAGAGCGTCTAATTAGAAATGACATACGAGAAAGATATTAAATTTAACTGCTTACCCGTTCCATGACTTGACGTTTCATCTCCATTACTTTGGTTGTCACTACGACTATCAGATTTCCTTCGCTTGGTCGTACCACTTGTTGGATGTAAATCTACCACAAAAAAAGGGAAAAGAAAACAAGATAAGATCAAACACTTAGGTTATGATACATTCGAAATCAAATCCTCTTTAAAGGCATTGATAGAAAACATGATATTGACATTGCTAGGTAAACGTGCAAAAGACTATATTATTAACTACAAATTCTTTCACAAATATACCTGAATCTTCTGGCAGGGAGTTACCGTCGGAATCATCTGAATCTGAACCCCGTTGTTCGATAACTTGGGCTTCGGTGGCCCTTGTTCTTTTGCGGTACCAGCGCGTGAACCGAGATGGCTTTCCATCATTCCTTTCATCCATAATTCCTGAAAGCAGGGTAAAGATGGTCACACGTAACTCAGAGGCATTACTTTGAGAAATGGTTTTACATGACACTAAAGTGTACCTTAGTAAATTTCAATGTTTACTGCGTTGAAGAGCCCGTGCCATGGAAGCAATAACCACTCAGCGACTGTCGAAGTGTAGGTAGGGAACAAAATAGGGACGTTCGACTAATAACGACTAGTCGGGATAGTCGACTAGTGGCCTTCCGACTACCGACTAGTCGACTTCGACTACCTCGCCGCCGAGTAGTCGGCTAGTCGACTGCATCCGTCCGACTATCCGACCCGACTACTCCGAGCCGAGCCGAGTCCCCGCCGACCCGAGGGCCGAAGCTGTGCTCGGGCGCGGGCACTTTGAAACACTTTGAAACAGTGAACACCTAGCACCCCCCGGCCCCGGCCCCTGGCGCCCCGGTTTCTCAGTTGCAGTGGGAGCAGCCTGGCGGGCGGCGCGACGGCGGCAAAATGTCCAGCAGAAAACCGACTTCTAGCCTTGTCTGGACGTTTTATTCTCGGGTTACATTTGAGCGGGTAATTTCTTAGGATCTAAAGAGGAACGTATCAATATTGAGACACTCATTTAAAATTTTGTCTAAAATTGAAAGAGGGTGCTAAATAGTTGATAATAACTATAGTTTTAGAGGTACTGTATAAGCATTTTAGCGATTGAATATAATTCTTTTATGCTTTGTACTGGGATTAAGCACACTTCATACTCAAACTACGTAGATAACAAACCTCCTATCTCCTTGTTTGTATTACAAACAAGTGCTTGTGTATCTTACATATTTGGATGGGTATTACGGTAGCGCAAAAAAGTTTGTACTCTACAAACCTAAAATGAGGTATTACGTACAATCTAGTTCGTACAATCCTAAGAGTGCTTGTAACCTAATGTGGGGGTAAGTTTTTAACTTTCGAAAGAATATGTGCAGTTTATTGAAAGCAGTCTTTCAACGAAATTAATAAATGACGCGGTTAATTCTTCAAAATACCGTAAACAACAGTCTCGTGAAACAACCTAGAGTATCGGTCAGATTTCGGACAGTCCGAGTGCTTTCGGTTACGGAAGGTAGGAACTCACAGCGGGCGAGCCCGATCGAACTGCCACCTCGCGTCCCATAATCGGACTCCTCTCGGACAGTCCGAGTTCACATCGGGCAAGTCCGATCGAAGCAGTCCCTAATCGGACTCCTTCCGGGCAGTACGAGTTCCGGCGCGGGCTCAGTTCGGACAGCCCGAGTTCCAGCTCGGGCTCAGTTCGGACAGCCCGACCTGATTCCGGGCGTTCTTTGGAACAGTCCGAAGCCGTTCGGGCTGATCCGGACTGATTTAGGACCAGTTTACGGAACAATTCATTTTCATGTGGGTAGGGATCCTTTACCCCCCACGCGGGGGGGGGGGGGGGCAGAGGGAATTGGTACCGGGGGTAAGGGGGTACTCGGGTACTCTTGTACGCTGACACCGGACTCCATTCCGAGCGAGGGGTGACTCACAGCTTAAAAACGGGTGCAACTGAAAGAAGAATGTGCTAGATGTGTTGGGATGTTCTGTGGTTGAGTGTTAAAGACTGTCGACAATGTTAGGAGAATGTGCGAGATTGTTGTAAGAACGGAATGAAATGTATGAGAATGTAAAAGAATGTGAACGCATTCAATTTAATTCAAGAAAATCAAACATTGCACCAGATTATGATATTGCGTGGTTTCAAAGCATTTTATTCTGAATCTTCTATTGTATGGTAATTTTGTTTATCAACTAATGTACCACCTATGTCGGAACAATTTTAGGTCATCTTTTCCAAATTGCCAAAATACGTACCCCTTAGAAAAATTAAGAAAAAAATTGATGGACGATCGCTATCCATGTCCGATCATTCCCACGAACTTTCATTCCGGGGGGGGGGGGGGGGGGGGGGGGGGGGCAGCTGGCAGCCCGTAACACAAACACGCGTGCACTTGCCTGTCCCGGAGTTGACGTGGAAAAAACTGGTATGGTGTCTGGTTTGTGGGGTTAGGGCACAGAAGAGTCCAAGTCCAGTCCAGTTACTCTCTTTCTATGTATTTATCGCGCTCTCGTTTCCTCGAATCGCTAATTGACTTTCCAGAGAAAATAGCGTCGAATCATCTCAGAGTTTTTATTCATTTCAACCTTCTCGAATTGTGCATGTTGCAGGTGGCAAGCGGCAACCCTGTTAGAAAGTTCTACTTGCCGTTTACGAAGAAGGCCTCCGCGAAAGTGCATCCAATTCAACCTCCTGCACAGCCAGCTTACCAAGCTCACCCCGGCTGGGCGGGTCCTTTGGTACAGCAGCCCAATGGCGGAGGGAAATAGCTGCGATGGCGTCAAGCCATGCTGCGTCGTCATCAAGCGGCAGTCTTACAGGACGTGAAAAATAAACACACATAAAACGCTGACTTAACTTGTACCCTGCCGAAAATATTTGGGTGCAATCAGGGTGTAAAACTCTGGGTCTGCACCAGGGGTATGCTCCAGCCCCTGGCTGGCGTGGTTCCATGTTGGCCACGCCGATCCGCCGCGAGCCGCGGCAGACGCAGCCACCGACCATTACAGAAAGTGCCAAATAACCGTAAAAACTACACCACAACGGAACCAGAGGGGTGTATTTAAACTCAGAATGAAATTTCTCTCCGAAAATGTGGCTGCCGATGCCGATCTGCGTTGATTAGTATTTTTAAAGTGCTTCGGAATGCAGAAAGGCCTTGCTCCGACGCGGACACGTACGCAGTAATTTCAAATTTTCGACCACTTCTGTTCAATTTACACCAACACATTATCAGAGCCGAATGTAGCCCATTCTTCAAGCTGTGCATCGGACCTAGTACCACATTTTTACAATGCTCCTACGCGAAATGGCAGCGAAATAGGTAGGACGCAAAACTAACCTCCGATTGCGTAATATATATATATATATATATATATATATATATATATATATATATATATATAGTTCTCCGTTCGAGGTCTTCTTTGTAAAGGTTCGAACTGTAAAAAATCGGCTCGCGCACCACCTTAACTCTACTGACATCGGCGGTAGAGGGACGCAAAGTGACAGTAAAAACAAGACTAATTTTTCCGTTTTTTCGAGTTTATTACACTTTTATGGTGTCGATATGGCGCCGGGTATTTTTGACACCCTTGGACCCTCAGCTACCCTTCGCGATCAATTTCGAAACTCTACGACCCCTAACTCGAAAACTACCTCCACCCCCTCCAAAATTAGGGGATGGTCGTAGGTGGTCGAAATTCAGGATTCGGTATGTTCATCCGTAACCATAACCAACAGACTGGCCCGTCCCTCAGGGGGCCTTGGCCAGCTTAGCCTGCCGGCGGCGTTTGCAGGGGCCTCCGGTCCGGTCCCCGCCTCAAGTCACTCGAGATGTGTCAGGAGGTAAATATTTTCGTAACGATTTAAATCTGTAGCCTCAGCCCGTCCCGACTCGCGACGGAGTGCGCCTTGCAGGCCCACCACAAGCAGGGGCCAACCCAAACCTAACAAATCAAACAATTCTTATAAAACAGAAACGCCACAATATTTGAAAATTGTTGCCACCGTACGTTTATATACGTCATAACAGGAGTCTATCCTCCAAAGTTTCTGTATGATCCATCAGTCAGCGAATAGACGTCCGAACGAAGGATCAAACAGTAGGCTAGTTTAAGCCCGGCTCCACTCCGTTTATACTGAAACGTGTCGGGACGGGCTAAAAAGCGGTGAGGAACTAAGGATTTTGAAAAAAAATTGATCATTCACTCCTGTCTACTCGTCGGACGGCGGACCGACGATTTCTTTACGAGCTGCTCCCAGAGCTCACAATGACAGTGAGATGGCCTACGTGGTGTCTCAAAACCATTTTATTTTACCGCGCGGAGTACATGCACCTCAGCTGACCATCGGAATAGTACGGGCCTCCGCCACCCAACACATTTCGCTACGATTGCGTCCGATGAACCCCGCCAGAACCGTGAAGCGCCACGTGCCGTAGGGCATGATGGGGAAGTTGGGGAAGGCCCACGACACCGGCGCGTCGATGGTGTACAGGCCCTGCGTACAAGTACACGTCTTTCACAAGGTGCGACATCCGTCATGCATATTTGTTTTTAGTCGATGTTTACTCTTTACAGTAGTAAAGTTTGGCTAAATTTATTTCAGTGAAGGGTGTCATGTAGTTCGTACTCTCCAGTACTTTATGTTGCGAGTATAGGTAAAGCATGACACTGAGACAGTTTGTGACCGAAAGATTAGACAGAGTGGAGCAAGCGAGAAATAATTTGTTCCATAACTAACTTTAAATTGTACAGTAGGCCCTCATTCGAAGACGCCTCTCGGTTCAGCAAAAAATGGCCGCCGTCTTCGAATGAGGTACCCCCACTCCTCCACTCTCCGGGCGCTGCGGAGGTTAGGGCGGGAGAGGTGTGAAAGAGAGCGACACCTAACTAGGGGTACGCTCCGAAATGCTGCGCGTAATGTAGCGAGCGAAGCGTAAAGACATTTCAAACTTAACATGAAACAATGGCTGATCGCGATGGGCAATGCTTGTTTGAGTCGCCTGCCTAGGTGGGGATAGGCCAACCCGCAATACACCCACGCGTGCACTTGCCTATGCCCCAGGCGCTCGTCAGGGCCAGGCAGCGGGGGGAAAAAGTAAGGTGTGTGTGTGTGTGGGGGGGGGGGGGGGGGGGGGTGAAGTGAAGACTGAAGTGGGTACTTCGTGCTAAACTTTTTGTATTACGTACTAGGGTAAAGAACGAGACTATGGCAATCCCACTAATGTGGGTTGATTTTCTTCTTGTTTTACTTTGCGCCGGGGATGAAGGGGTCTTTAGGTAAACGAATGATCTACGTGTTACGTAAAATATGAAAATGTGTCAATTGTTGAGGGGGGGGGGAGGGAGGGTGCAACCCGATGCGTGCGTGTCGGTGTGCTGCCAGTTGCGTGGTATGTGAACGGAGTCGATACCACAGGTACGACTACTCCCCTCACCTCGGCCTAACCTAACCCATAGCGTCCTCTGATCCTCCTTTTAACTACTCAGTGCCTAACCTAGCCTCAGATTATATTCCGATGGGTCCCCCACCCGACCAAAGCCACCACCAGGAGACAACCCATCCCCTGGCGAAAATCGAAGGCGGAGTGAACGCTCTTGCATCCGCTCTGGGAAGGCGTTTTGCTCACGCTCTCCGAAAGTTTCAAACGCCCTGAAAACGCCCTCGGAAGGCGTGTTTGTCACGCTTTGGGCGTTTACGCTAAACGCCTTCGGAGAGCGTAAAAGGCGTTTGAGGGCGTTTAGTAAACGCTCTCGGAGGGAACACGCAGGGCGGATGCAAAACGCTCTCACACGCTCTGCCGCAGCGCGGGAGTGGGGGCTCCGGCGGGAGGAGGAGGGAGTGGAGCGGGGAGGGGAGGGGGACGCACCGGGCAAAAGCAATAAATTACTGTCAGGGTCGAAGGGTCTCCTCAGCATTCTGTCTCTCTCGCACTCATTATGGTAGCGTAGCCAACGTTCGTGGAAAGGAAGAAATGAATACACACACGAGTAATAGAACACGGGACACTTACCTTCTCGACGCTGCACGCTGCCAACTGCGCCACGGAGGGACACTGGAGGGGGACCCGAGGAGATCCCTCCTTAGCGCTAGCCTTCCGTGGCTGCAGGGCAGCGCGCGCGCCGCCGTCGCTAGCCGTGAGCGGGGAGGTGGGGGCAAAGGACGCGTCGCCGCGCTGCTAAGTGCGAGCGGAAGGGAAATATGGGGCGGTCAGAGGTTTTCCATATCAAGTTGAGGCAGCGGAGAGGGAGGCGACGGATTCGTGCATCGGAGATGGTGTGGCGGCACTGACACGGTCCGTAAATCCACACGTTCTCTCCGAACGGAGACGAACAGAGAGACATCAAACTCAATCCTTTATCGGACCTCAATGCGTGCACGTATTTTAAAATCCATTTCTTTAACGGCTTCTCGGATAGCTTGCGGAATATTTGAATCAACTGAATCATGATGCCTCAATCAACATACAAACTCAGTGTATGAAAGCAGACGAATGCTTGAATCCGCCATCAAAATACCGACTAACTCGCACAGTCATATACAAAATCCTTTTGAGGCGGAAGAGCGTTTCCGATACACCCAGCAAATGTCTTCGGAAGGCGGCGTGAGGGCGTTTTCAGTCCGCCCAGACTCACCTCCGCGCAGAGCGTATTCAGAACGCCCAGAATACGCCTTCGGAAGGCGGAGTGAGAACGTTTTTGACCCGCCCGGGCTCCCCTACACGTAGAGCGTATTCGAAACGCCCAGCGGACCGCCTTCTGAGGGCGGAGTGAGGGCGTTTGCTATACGCTCAAATCCGCCCTCCGCGAAGAGCGTTTTCGCAACGCCCAGCAAACGCCTTCCAAGGGCGGAGTGAGGGCGTTTTCCATACGCCTTAATACGCCCTCGCGCAACACGCTCTCAAACGCCTTCGCTGAGCGTAGACAAAACGCCCTCGGAAGGCGTTGTCAAAGGCGTGTCTGTTCA
This sequence comes from Megalurothrips usitatus, assembly GCA_026979955.1. NCBI lineage: Eukaryota > Metazoa > Arthropoda > Insecta > Thysanoptera > Thripidae > Megalurothrips > Megalurothrips usitatus. The sequence goes on from CM049601.1 coordinate 1,636,128, forward strand.
CTCTCTTCGAAGGCGTTTCAGAAACGCCTTCAGAACGCCCTAATACGCCCACAAACGCCTTCAAACGCCCTCAAACGCCTTCAACACGCTCTCCGAGAGCGTTTCCATTTTCGCCAGGGTCCACTTTTACCCTCATCGTACGTTTTGCCCTGTTCGTCATGTAGGGTCTCTTACAACTCGTGTACCACCCACCCCTTTCCCCTTGGCCTTCACTGTTGCCTGGATTATTCTCCTTCCTGCCCCGAAAAGTGATGTTGTAAGACTGCGCGTGAAAGAAATGATAATTTTTAAAAAAAGAGAAAAGTAGTTTTTGTTGGGTTCAGATATAAAGATGATTTATTGCAATTTATAATTGCTTTGAACGGAGCAGAGTTAAAGTAAGTCATTAATAAGCATTACATAAACAATTTACAAATCGCATATATGCAAAAACCCATGTATAGAAGCCCAAAATAATTTCAGAGTCCTAAACGAAAGTAAATCAGGCACAGCTAATGTGCGCATACTGTGAGCATCACTGATCTAGGGAAAGACAATGCATAAGAAGCAAGAAGGCAATTTTTTTTTATCACATTTAGACATTTTATCAAGTTCAGGGCATCTCATTTACAGGTAAACAATTCATAGAGATTGGTAAAGCCAAAATAACACTGAAAAGTCTCCAAACTAATTGAGGAAACGGTTTACAATACAACTGTCGAGAATGGTTGAGCTAAATTAAGAGTGTTACATAAGGGCCAAGTTTTCAAAGTTACATCAACAATTTATGTTCTATGAATGGAAAAAATACAGGATAAAGATCTGAACTGTTCCAAATAAATGAGAATGGGATCAACAGACACTATCAAAAGAACCTTTTACACAGGGATCAGCTGAGCGCTTTCACGAGGAAGCAATGGTAACAGGAGTGGACAGGAACGGTGTACCATTTCCATGAGGCACTGGCACTATATATCATGAACTTTCGTACACTGCCGCCTGATGTTAGCAACAGTTGGAATGTCTGGAAAAAGGAAAAGCATAATAATGATACATCTAACATATCAGTCTAAATAGTCATCTGAAAGCATTTCCATATTCGCATGAAGTTTAGTGGCAACTTACATTAGAACTTCAGGTGCTTGACAATAAAGATTGCGGACTCAAACACCTGAGAGCATATGGAATGCCCCTTTTAATGAGTCGACATTGATGTGCTCTGAAACAAAAAAAAATAGATACTAGTTTGGCTACAGAAGCATGTTGATGGCAACGTAAAACAAATCAATCAGAGATTGCTGTAGGCGTGTTGCAGCCACACATTCCCCCCACAAGCAAAAGAATGTTTATAGGCAAATGAACTACTGACCACGTTCAGCTCAATACGAGCCCAGCATAAATTTACACTCGGGTACAACAATGTGCTCAAAGCTTGTCCTTGTCACCTGAAAGAAGAACAGGAATTTGAATGAAAACAAATAGGTGTATGAATAGACTACTTTAACAATATTTAAATAGATGCTTACCTCATTATATTTGAGATGGTCTCTTGACTTGAGATTGGAAACATGTCACGTAAGAACCGAACCACTGTCACAGCAAAGTGGTTTCGCCACACATTTGCATCATCACCGCAAGAAAAAAACACTGCAACAAATTGAAGACATGGTTTTAGGAAACGCACTTTTTCTTTCACCTGTAACGGTGCTTCCAACTCCCTCTTAGTTGGTTGCGACAAGAGTATGCTACTGATAACTGAGCGCAAACAGTACAGTAAGAGCTACTTCCGAACAGTTTTAGGTTATGGCATGTAGCACATGATTAGAAATGCGATTAAGAAAGAATATATTTGCAAAGTTACGAAGTAGTCCAAATCGTGAATACTAATGCTGTTTCATCAAAAGCCAGGACAGGCACAGGGGAACATAACCTCTGAACGTTGTTTGTAAACAACTGCATCTTTTACTTATGTAACCATAACACAGCGGTCTAGTAAGTGTCCGCGGATGCGAAATTGCTTTAAAATCGAAACGCGTAATCGAATGAAGACAGTCAATCGACCCCCACTTCATGACACATTTTATTCCGTGTCGTAAAAAATTACGTCATGGAGCGGGGAGACGTACGTGAACGCAAACTGCTTTGCAGCCGACGTACTACTTGTCACTTACCTGTCATCACACCACACCGCAGCAACAGGAAATCTCGAATTGAATGTCCAAAAATCATGTCGAACTGGCAACCGACGACAAAATATGTCGCAGGAAAGCCAAACCACCAGCCTGCCGAACGGCGCCGGACGGCTGCCGTGACATCACTGAGTTCCGTCAGTGTGCCAACCGCACGGATTGAAATGTCCTACATCTGCTAGTACTACGGAATATTTCAAACGCAATTAATCGAAAAAATGGCTCGTCATTTTGTGGGTCGATTATTATAGAACCGATACTTAAAAGCGGAGCTAAAACGGTTGTGTGGTGTTTCTGGAAAGTCCGTGACTGACAGACGGACAGACAGACAGAGTCACGACCAAAGTTGTCGCGGGGCCCGTTTTGAGAATATGAGCTCGCTTCGCTCGCTAACAACAGACTAGTGTGCCTGACGGGAAGGGATAGCGCCAGCCGGCCGGCCGCAATACGCCGCACCCGAGCATAGCGGGAGGGGAGGGAGGTCGCTGGTTCGCGCCACTGACCGAGACAGGTAGGTGGAGGGGGAACCTCGCTCGAGTTCGCCCGGCTGGGAGGGGACCCCGGGCGTCTTCGACTGAGGCGTCTTTGAATGAGGGCCTACTGTATTAAAATTGTTTAGGATAGCAGAAACGAAACCTTGGGGGCCGAGAGGTCCCGGCGAATTCAAACAGAGGTTGGCAGACTCCATAAGCCATTCCATGAAATGTCCTATAGGAGTGACAGGGGGTGATTTTGATTTCCTAGAGAAGGCGAGCTGAATAAAAAAATCCTGATACTAACCAAATTGATTCCAGATCGATTCAAGCCCACAACCATCCATGGAATTTGCCGTAACCAGGATTCGTTTTCACCGTGTACTGCAAACATTTTCCGAGACGAAAAAGCCGCCCTGGGATTCTGTGAGAATTCATACCGCTGCGATTTTGCAGACACGTTTCTTCAGATCCTCATCACTCCAGCGAATAATCTTCTGAAAAAAGTCCGGTACGTTGGCACGGGCGACCGAACAAGCTCCTCGCAGGAAATTGAACACAAAAGCATTCTCCTTCCACTGGTTGTTGCTGCGACTGTCCACCACGACGCGGGTCTAGACGAAACAGTTTCCCAGTTTTAGTTTAGGGTAGATCGAGACGAGATCAGAAACGCAGACAAACATGTCAGGTAAGGAAAGAGCCTATAGGGTCATTACAGGAGAACACCAAAAACCCACGGATTGGGAAGAATCGAACACTTTTTGGAGGGCGTTCACGAGGTATATGCCACTTTGTACGCTACGCTTTGCGAAATTAATTCTGCCTTACCGCATGCGAATTGCCGGCCACCGTCCGCATGAATGTTTCCAAGGACATAAAATGCTAGTGTTCGTTTTTGCCGCACAGAAGACGGGTGAGCGGATGAATTGTACACATAAGCATCCACGTAATTTTCTTGCAAGATGGATGAGAGATTTTTCAGTCGATTCTGGCTACTGTCTCCCATGATATCTTGGCTACCAGAAGCTAATTTTGGCATTTAATGCGATGTCACACACGATAACTTTTGTATACTGTTCCGTTTTCCGTCATCAGACCTAAAACCCGCATTGCCCTCTTTCGTTCACATTCGAACTTTTCACTCTAGCGCAACAATTTTGAATCAATAAACAATTTTTACAGGCATTCTAGGAATGTTCGATTTGAATTTATTGAAGAACTCCCGAAAAAATGGGATTTCGCCCAAACTAGCGGCAAAGAAAGCCAACAAATAGTGATTGGTTCTTCCCCGTAACGACCATAGGCCCGAAATGTGACATTCCTCCACTCTTTTCTGATCGCTTGGCTATAACACATTCGCTGCGGCGTTGCCCACGGCGGTCTGAGAGGCCGAATCGGCATACAGTAGTTCGCAGATAGTCCGTACCACCACGCCACGCTATATTAGCAGTCCAATTTCGTTCTACAGCCTCCACACGAAAAACGTCCTTGCATGTCTAGAATCGGTTGGCAGTTCCTTCAGTGACACCTTCTAAAGTGTCGTTTCTGACCTGGAACGTCTTGATATAAGTTTGTACCAGCGGCAGCGGGGTCTGCCGCGACACAATCCACATGTGCCCGATTAACGCACTAACTTACCCATAGGGAGTCGACAATATCAAAGGGAGTTGACGCGTTTCCCGTGACATGTTGTAGCTCATGTGGTCTGGCCGGGTTGAAGTGTGTTGTTCGTATGTGCCAATTAACAGTAGTCGGATAGCCGAGGTCGCACATGTAGAAGTGCGTCCCGTATGCGATGTACGGGCCCTGGTGGACACATTTCCTTATGTCTGCGGGGCCGTCCGTAAGTGACGTCGTGGGGAGTGAGGTGATCGCAAAATCATTACTACCTAACTGTTTTCGCAAGTGTGCTGAATCTGATGTTTTAAGCAGAGACGAAGAACAATTAGTGAAAAACACTGCAAGTGAAGCACCAATATCTATTGCAGTTTGAGCTCCAGCACGGCTCGCGGCCAAACGTATCCTATTGCATTCATTGCAATTGGCTGCAATACTAGGGCAAATAATAGAAACGATTATATAAAGGCTCTCCGTGGTGCCCAGGTGAAAAGAACGGGAGAGGGCAGGCGGGGGGGGGGGGGGGGCTTTCATTTCTCGACCGTATTTCTGAAGTTGAAAGATACGATGATTTCCGTGAAGGGAAAATCTCCAGCTCCAAAAATAAAGTCACCGGTTACGGTTTAAAAGTTCGGTCGGAAGTCACCAATCGTTGGCGCTGGGGATTAAACCCACATGTCTGATGTTTCGGAGAGAAAATGTACAACATTTTATTATACGCTAGCCTTCCACTCTGCAAAGTTATGTGTCTGAATACCACAATGCATCTGAACTATTTTACGACGCTTTGAAGCATCCTTAGACGCTTCCATGCATTTAAAAAAAATGTTTTTTCCCACACTGTAAAAATATTTTTCGTCACTTACGAAACATTTACTCTTAAATTGTGTTTTTTTCGTCACACATGTTGTGACGAAAATTCGTCACAAAAAAAAAACAATTGTATCTAGGAATGATATTTTTTTAACGTTAAGCTCAGAAGTGACGAAAAATCTGTCACCAAAAGATTTCGTCACGTGACGAGAAAATCGTGAAGTGACGAAATGTGTACGTGACAAATATTCGTCATCAATACTTATTGTCACATGACGAAATATTTTTACAGTACAGGCGGATATACACGTCTGAATCTCTTTTCAGATGCATGGAAGCGCCAGGATGCATCAGACCGTGTGAAAAAAAAAATCAGATGCATGTGTGCTTAAGGTATCCAGCCACATGACTTTCAATGATGCCCTGAAGCCCACGTCTTGTGAACTAACGCGTACCGCAAAACTGGGGATAGCTTTGCCAGAAACCACAGATAAAGTGGCAAGCTTGAGGCCAACGTGGGCCAGCACGAGCACGGCCTCCATGAGTGGCGCAGCGTGGTCCTCGTTTTCACCTCACAGCCAGACATGCAACTGCTGCCATGACCGTCGTTCACAGGAATTTAAAAAAAAAAGGAGAGTAGGGCCGGCGGGGAAACATGCTATGTAATATTGAGAGCTGTTTCCGCCCCCCCCCCTCCCCCAATTTAAATACGAGATCCTCCACATATTACGTAGTTGCAGTTTAGATAACGCGTGATTGCAGGGCGGGTGGGGGCATCCTTCCGATAACAAAACCAACTATTTTTTTTCTTTTTTTTTGTGGAATGAAACTGCACGCATCGTCCATAGTGCCGTGTCGAAGATAGGGTCAGCAAGGGTGTCCCAAATCCCAAAGGAACTCGAAATGTTCGACTCCAACCCTCTGAATAGGTGACGTGATGAGAAATCCCCGTGATTTTTCGTAATTTCATGTAGTTTTAAGAAACTCTCGTAAAATTGACGGGCCCAAAACACATGTTCCCTCCCACTCCTCCGGAAATGCGAGTGCACGATTTGTGCAGTAAAAAGGGATTCCACGAGGTGTAAATCCCCGAATTCGTTCAAACTTTGGTGGTCGAAGGACCTCTGGTAGGTATGAAGATCCATCATAAAAATTTTGGCGGAATTTATATGTCTCATACTTTTTTGGAGGTTTAAAGTGACAAAAATAGGCCTAGCGGTGTCATCAGGGTGGCCCGTCCAAAATCAGAAGTGTGAAAGTTGCATTGGTCGTGACAAATTAGGTGCAAATACATGAATAAACACACCCAAAAAATTTCAGCTCAATCGGACATCTGAATCTGTTGACGTGCATTTACAATTTGGGTCTATTTGGACCTTTGCACAGCACACAAGTATGCGTCTTACTTAGGATCCCCTATCTCTAAAACGGTTAGAGATAGGAGGAAACGGATGAAATTTTCGTCTTTGGTGCTACTTTGAGAAGATTGAGTAAAATAAGTTTTCCCGAAATTTTTTGACGACTTTCGTCTTATATCACAACGGCCCTAAATCTGCATAAATAGGCCCTAAATGGTTGAAGAATGTAGATTCCGCCAAAATTTTTGTGAGGGACCCTCATACCTACTAAAGGTCCTTCGACCACCAAAGTTTGAACAAAATCGGGGTTTTACACCTCAAGTCACCCCCTTGTAAGCTCGAAAATCCAACGGCCATGCCCCAACCACACTGTGAGAAACTTTTTTTGAAAATTCCAAACAATTGCCAGGAAATTTTGTATCCCTATTTTTTTTGGAAATTTCCAACATTTTCGGATAATTCTAAACCAGGTTTTTAATACGTTTTGTTTGATATTGCACCAAAACTTATCATGCTATGCATCAGAATTCAATTTCCAATTCATGGAAAAAATCTTAAGTTTTTTTTGGAAACGATGATTAGGAAAATTGGTATCCCCGATTGTTGGGAAATTTTAATTAAGTTTCTAACGGTGCACCAGAACCAGAATATCTTCTATCACTGAAAACCACTAATAGGCGTGTGAAAATTTCAAAGATACTGTAAAAGTCACCCGTCCTAGTGATAAGGTCGACTCCGGAAGCATGTAGTCCGATCGAGACCTCTGCGACAAATCGTCATGGGAAGACCGCGCGCAATGCACGCAAACTGACAAAACATGCTGGGGCCAGCGGGTCGGGCAGTTCGCTATCGCTCTGCCAATAACTCATTGGTATTACACGAAAAATATTATTGGTTCTCTCCACTAAAAGTTAGTTGGGACAATGTAGATGTCAGCTGAGCGGTATACAGAACCTTTTATTTTCAAGAGCGATCATTTTGTGGACAACAGCAGACTTTTTGTCGTTATTGAAAAAGTGAAATTATGTTAGCAAATAGCTGAATGGTTTGGGGTCGTCCACATATTACGTAATCACGTGGGGGGAGGCGGGAGGGGCGGGACTATGATTACGTTTGATTACAGGGAGGCGGCAGGAAACGACACGGCAAGCCCGTCGGTACAGATCGAGATCAGATCAATTTGGTTGACGCATGGTGGTGGCTCATCAACATGGGCCAATTACTTATGTCGCTTCTACTTCACTGTTAAAAATATATTGGGAATTCCTGAAGTCCTCCGGAAACTTTTTTACCAACTGATCCTGCGTTTTTTCCCAACGTATGTTATTTGGAGATTCACTCTGCTGAGAGCAAAACTCTGCAGCAGATTCGATAGAGGACACATTGCCTTCTACAATAGCCACAATATCATACCCAGAGTAACGTACACTCCCAGTGATAAGTCATTTTATCTGGTGAATTCCTGAAAGTTCTCTGGAAACTCCCAAAGGACAGTTGGAAATAAAATTACCAACTGATCCTTCGTGATTTCCCAGACAATTTTTATACAGTGTAGATTAATGTTTGTAACTGACAAACAAAAGTAGGGTTAGAGGACTAGTGATAGCCACTGTACCAGTGATGGCCACACAGCGGATTCCAGCGAATGCCGTGGGGGAAACGCTGCGAGCTTTTGCACAAACTTCAGACCACGTATCAACAACAACTCCCTGGGGAAATTTTAGAAATTTAAGCCGCCAAAAGGGTTTGCCAGCTGCTGGCGTCCAGTGATCCTGGCCAGACCAGTTTTCTTAGCTCTCGGACAAGGTACAAGCATCTGAAGGCAGCGCTCCTATTAGGCATCTGCCTGTCGCGCTTGTTTTCAAGTTCTAGGGCCTTTCAAAGGGTCACTCTACAATAACACGTGCTTATTTCAAAAAGTTTTGAACGAATTAACGGAAGAAGAGGGATGGCCATCACTGGGTGGTGTAAAGTGCCGCCCGCCCGGCCAATCCCCTTTATTGTGTCACGAAATTTTTGGAAATCGGTGATGACTAGCCGTCCTCACCTCTCTTTGATCTCATTTCCAGAACCTTGTCGATATTGGTTGCATGATCAACGCTTGAGAGCATTAGTTGATCTATGCTGTTTTAGACAGAGATTTGTGTAAGTTCGCTCTGCTGCTCATACTGGGGTTTGCACAGGGTACCAGACTGACAAAACATGCTGGGGCCAGCGGGTCGGTACCCAGAACTATCGCTCAGCCAACAAGGACGCAAGAACAGTAAAAGGAGAAAGCTTCAATCCTTTACCAGCGGGACCGACTGGGTCAAAAGTATTTTGTCTGTCTGTCCGTGCGATTTCTCGAGAACGGTTAGTCGTAGAAGACTGAAATTTGGACCATATCTTTCTACCAGCATATCGGAGTCAACCTCACATTAAGGGCACCGTTTCTTAGGTAGTTTCTTAGAAAATTTTTACAATTGTTGTAAAATACCCCCCAAAAAATGATGGAATGAGGAAGATGGAATGCGGGGGCGCAGCCTCTAGTATCCCCTCTCACGGCCAAAACGGTAGCCCCTATCTAAATTTGCTGTAGAACCGACCCCCCGTGGAATGGGACAAGGAATACAGACACGTGCATAGTACACCCCCCCCCCCCCCACGCTCCGCCGTGCTCGAGATCCAAGATGGCGTCCATTTGAAGTAAACTTTTGCGAATATCTGGAGAACCGAGCCACCGAGAGAGGTGCGTTTTGCAGCGCTGGCCAGCGGAAGGGTTCGGCCATCATTGCGATCGTTTAGCAATGACACCGTGCTCGATCCCATGCACCCCGTCCTCGAGAGACACTTGCTATCTTTTAAACGGTACGACCTAGCGACCTGCGGTTTTCGACATTAGCATTTGCGCGCCGCGACAAAAGAAAAGAAGGGCACCCCTCTAGGACGACCTCTCTGCAGACCACGCACCCCGGGCTCGAAAGCCAACTTCTATAATTCGAACGGTACACACTAAATGGTATGGGCCTTTTTTTGTCCCATAGACTGTTACAAATTTGTCCCAAGACATGTTGAGATTCTGCGCAAAACATCTCATGTTACAAATTGTCCCATGGACGTAGTACTTATTGTCAAAACTACTCTTGTTACAATCTAGGATCTTTTATATGGGACAATTTTGTATAAATTTATGGGACAATGTAAATATTGTTCATTAAAATGGTTTCCCCTGTACAAAACCCACCTAGCACCGCTAAAATCGAAAAATGCACGGATGCTTTGAATAGTTGGCTGAGCGATAGCGAAGCCCTGGACCGACTGGGTCATAAATGTTTTGTCTGTCTGTCTGCGCGATTTCTGGAGAACGGTTAGACGTAGAAAGCTCAAATTTGGACCAAATCTTTCTTGCTTCATATCAGAGTCAACCTCCCCTCAGGGGCACCGCAGCTCAAGCGGTTTCTTAGATAATTTTCACATGTGGACCAGAATTATAAATCCGCTGGTTGGGTAAAGTCAGTACGCGCCATGCGCCTGTCGTGGAGGGGCGGATCAGTGACTCGAGTGGATCATCCTCGGTTAGGTTGGGTTTGTGGGGGCCTGGGTAGGGAAGGTTCAGGCAGGTAAGGGATGGTTGAGCGGCATTGATAACGAAAGGATGATGTAAGATACGTTTGGAATCCAGAAAATGAGCGTGGTTCAGACCGCGCGGAGAGAGTGACGCCCGCAGGGCGTCCTACTGACTGATTGGCCCCGCAGGGTCGTAGTGGTCAGGTGACAGCCGCCGGCAGGCCAAGGTAGGCGTGCGCCAGGCGTGGAGTAGCGGAACAGTGATTCGCGATGAGCGAAGCCTGTTACGCCACGACGCGGTATGGCGTACGCCTACCTTGTTATTTTTAATTTAATAATTAGGCAATAAAATAATATCTACATTTAGTTAGACTTCTTCCCTCCTCTCCTGAGCGCAAACCTTCCCTGGTGTTCTGGTCAATCTTGGCGCCTAGCGGATAGGCACTCCTACATGCACGCATGCCGTGCGGGCTGGCCTACCCCCGAGTTCGCAGGCGTTCTTCCCGGTCGTTCTTTAATCGTCCGATGTTCGCTGACAATTCCGTGTCTAATATACATCCACAGTTACCCTGAGTCCCATCAGATTGTCCCATAATTTGGGACAAGACAAGGATGGTCCCATAATCTGGGACAAAATGAAAATTGCAACAAGTGCCATGGGACTAAATTGTCCCATAATAATGGGACAAAAAAAAGTCCCATACCATTTAGTGTGTATGAAGTGCTGACTCGCGGTTTTCGACGTTGGACCTTGCGGGCCGCGGCAATGGGAAACAAGGGCACCACACCACGCCTACCGCTCTCGAGACCTTGCACCCCGTCCACGACAGATCGAAAAAACATTGTAACTCGAGAACCTAGTGGCTTAGAGAGATGCGTATTGCGTTACTACAGAGGGCATGGGGGAGGGGGGGGGGCTGTACAGGAGTACAGCCACCGGTCTTCGCACCAGGGACCCCGTCCTCGAGAGTCGTCGAGCAGCGGATCAGTGCCTCAAGTGGGTTACGCTCCGTTAGGTTAGGTTAGTGGAGACCTGGGTAGGTTAGGCTAGGTAAGGGTATATTAGGAATGTTTAACGGGCGTAGATGTCAAAAAGGCACTGCAAGATGCGTCCGGCTGCCAGAACAGGAGCGTATCTGCGAACGGGCGGAAACAGCGATGCCCGCAGGGCGTCCTACCGACTGGTTGGCCCCGCAGGGTCTTACTTGTCACAAGACAGCCGCCTACCTTGTTTAGTGGAATATCAGTGCCTTAAAATTTAACTTCGATGTTGTCCTTTTCTCAAGATATGTGGTGAAGTGTTTTCTGTTTTTATAAGTATGATCTTAATCAAACTCCTGCCGTTTGCCGACAAGCTCTGTGATGACACAAACTAATTAGATTGCTAAGAGCAATGGAGAAAGATAACCGATCCATGCTGAGAACTGTTGTGCACCTCGTCCTCGCCTGCTTAAACTCCAGGATCATCAGCGGCAATCAAATTTTTCATGTGGCCTACATGCTTAACCTCTTTATGCTGTCAGTTGCCAATTGTAGTTTGGTTTTGGTGAGTAATGTGGGAGGTGGCAATAAGAACAGAGCTTCATAGTTCTTTCTAATTGGCTGATTGGCTGAGCGATAGCGAAGCCCTCACCCGAATAGGTCAAAAATGTTTTGTCTGTTTGTTTGTTCGCGCGATTTCTCGAAAACGGTTTGACGTAGACAGCTCAAATTTAGACCACATCTTTCTTGCATCATACCAGACCTCCCCTCAGGGGCACCGTAGCCCAAGCGGTTTCATAGATAATTTTCACAAGTGGTCTAAAATTTTATATCCGCCAGTTAGGTGAGGTCAGTACGCGCCATGCACCTGTCGTGGAGGGGCGGATCAGTGACTCGAGTGGATCACGCTCGGTTAGGTTAGGTTAGTGGGGGCCTGGGTAGGTAAGGTTCAGGCAGGTAAGGGTAGGATAGGGCTGGTTGAGCGGCATTAACAACGAAAGAATGTCAGATACGTTTGGAAGCCAGAAAATGAGCGTGGTTCCGACCGTGCGGAGAGAGTGACACACAGTGGTCTGAGAGCGCCGAAAAGTGGGAAAAAAACTATTTTTGAAATATTTTTATTTTACCTTCGCTCCGGTACAGAGAGCTAGAGAAATGTTTAATCTATCGAAAACCGAAGCCCGTTGCTTGCCTATAGCTAGCCTTTGTATTGAATTTTTTATTCAAATGTGAGGGTACGTGCCCTTCGGGGAAGAATTCCTGCCACGGCGTTTTGCGGTGGTCACTTTGCAACATGTTTGTAGCCCACCCACACCCGAAAATACACTTCCAATATTAAACTGAGGTTCCAAAAAGTCTTTACATTACGATCGGCTGTAATTTTACACTAAAACCCCCTCAAAGCTCTTTAAAATCTATTTTAATGCGCAAGGTAGAAATGAGCACGAAGCGGCTCGATACGTTGTAGTATATTTGAGATTTAAAAAGTTCCAGGACGTTCCAGATGCTGTGCGTTGGTTTATTAACTCGTTGAAGTATACTCATGTGATGCCACACACAATCGCATGCCCTAATCTGCCCCTTTGAAAATGACAAACCAAAATCTGCGACCCGGAGCGGTGCGCGCGCTTGAGCAGCGCAGCAGACGCCGGGCAACATAACCTCTAACTGCTGACTCGCGCGCGCAGACGACGTGCCTTCAAACCAGAGTGCACATCAGGTGCAGACGACGCGACGTGCCGTGACATGCTGTGCCGGTCAACTCGCCCCCGTCGCCTATTTCCCAACATTACCTTTTCATATTACCTATTGCCTATCTTTATTTTTGTTTGGAAATTGCATTGCCACAGCAAGAGTTTTGAGGCGGTATCTCACCATATTCCATAAAATTCGATGACAATGACTTACTTAACGTACCAATTGCCTACTTGGATTGCCTACCGCGTTCAGTATTAGAAAGGTCATTGCCGTGTCCGCGAGAGCGCGCGCCCCGGACACGGTACCAAGAGAGGCCGCGAGAGGGCGCTCGGGTCGCCGGCCGAGCGCGGAGCCACCGGCGGCCCGGAGCCAAGCGACTCATTGTGTACTCTGGATCTGGCCAAGCCACCGGCTTTTCCCAGACCCAGTCCTACGCGACTCTGTTATCGGAGACTATCGGAGTGCATAGTGTGTCATTCAGTGTGAATAAATCATAGTGCAGAAGCAGTGTCGTTCTCCTTGTATCAGCAACCCTCGGACACAACAGTGACGACGAGGCTGATTCGAAGGGAAATGGCCCCGCAAAGACGAGGGGTGGATCAACTGAGGCGGCGACGGCAGGACGCGGCCAGGGGCTACGGGGACCGGGTGCCCCCGCCGTTCCGGCCACGACGGGACACGCCGGCCTCGCCGATGGGGCAGCTGCCCGACTCGTCGGAGGACGAGGGGGAGGCCGACGACCGCGAGCGGGAGTGGCCGCGGCGCACGCCACGGGACGTCACCCCGCCACACCGCGGCCGTGAGGTGCCCCCGCCGGCCCCGCAAGGGGCAAGAGCAGCACCGCCACGCCGCAGCCGGGACGTCACCCCGCCACGCCGCAGCCGGGACGTCACCCCGCCACACCGCGGCCGTGACGTGTCCCCGCCGGCCCCGCAAGGGGCGCAAGGGCAGCACAGCCACGCCGCAGCCGGGACGTCACCCCGCCACGCCGCGGCCGGGACATCACCCCACCACACCGCGGCCGTGACGTGTCTCCGCCGGCCCCGCAAGGGGCAAGAGCATCACCGTCACGCCGCAGCCGGGACGGCACCCCGCCGGCCCGACGGGGGGCAAGAACACCCTCGGTACCGGCACGACGTGGTCGCGACGGCCACCCAGCAGCCCGGAAGGAGGCAGCAGCACGGCGGCATGGCTCGCAAGGGCGGGAACCAACCCGCCACGGGCCCCGCACGCCACCCCCGGCCCGGCGGCGCGCGCGCGGACCGCACACGCCGTCCCCGCCACGCCGGGAGGGCCACGCTCAAACGAGGGGTCGCGGCCGTCGACGTGCACGGTCGCCGAGCCAGCAACGGCGAGGGACGTCGGCGGCAAGGCGTCGGGGGCGACAGGCGTCAAAGGACAGCCGCCGCGGGCCGCACACGCCGTCACCGGCACGCCAGCCAACATACAAGTGGCAGGCGGAGGACGGGACCCCCCGGTTGGTCGTGAGCAGGACGCCAGACCACCGGGAGGAAGCGCCGTTCCCGCCGGAGGCCATCCCGCGGCGAGCGCGGGGCGGTAGCGCAGCCAGCTCCAGCGGAACGGCCAACTCGCCCTCCATCGTGTGGCCGTTGGGGACGACGAAGGCGGACAAGAGGGCGTACCGGAAAGCGAAGCTCGAACATCTCCGGTACGGGAAGCCGCTTCCGGTATGGCCCCCGGGGGTCATGGACACCAGCCTGGCGCGGGAGGGAGAAGAGTTTTACACCACTCCTCCCGCCCAGGGCTTCCCCCGGCCAATAACGGTCCAGGTGCAGCAGGCCCCGGAAACCAACATGGAAGAGTTCATCGTCCTCGACGAGGTAGGGGGGGAGGAGGTCGAGGCCATGGACGCAGGGGACAGCAGCAGCGACAAGCGCGAAGAGCCGGGCGCTGCGGCTGAACCCTCACTCCGGGAGCTGCTGGATCAGTTCGGCTGGAGTCCCACGGCCCCCACGCTATCGCTCATCGGAAGTCCACCAGTGCACGGGGACGAGCGAGAGCCACCCGCGCTGGACACGCTGGAGATGGACTTCCGGGATGGGAATAGCGGGGAAAGCCTGGTCCACAGCGACAGCGACATGGGCGACGAGCCGGTCGCTGCGGCGCACAGTGGTCCAGCACCCCAGTTTTCCCGGAAAAAATTACTTCTATGAGATTTTGGGGTCCCAGCATAGGTTTTCGGGGTCGCTGAGTTCGATTTTGTTGTTTATTTGACTGTCAGACGTAAACTGTCTCAACAAACTATAATAAAATATAGTTTTTAACGAAAAGAAGTCATTTTGAACATTTTCGAGGGATTTTCAACCCGTAATTTTTTTTAGAGTAACCTGCAGTCGATATTGGATTTTAAAAAAACACGAACTTAATTTTATTTAGAAGTAATATTTACATATCCATAAATAGAAAAAAGAAAAGCATCACAGAAAATTTGTATCCACTATAAACGTTTACAAATTGGAAAAAAAAAACACCACAAAACATTTATCTTTACCATAAACGTTTACACATCGTCCATAAATGCATCAAAACATAGCAGTGCCACCAGGTCTATAAATGAATGAGACAGCGTATAGCAGAAAAGTTTGGTACGGATCACGGACGGCATGCAGGCCGCTTGTAAAATTCTCCCATCAATCAACGCCGCGTATATAATTCTTTTGTTGCTTAAATGTAAATATCACCCACTCCCTCATATCCCCACCCTATTTTCATAGAAACTCGCAAGGTCAGCTCGATGACACCTGCTGGCGATAGCTTTGGTGCCGTCGCGCTGGCTTTCAAATTGCCCGCGCGGCGCATTGGCGCGCTTCCGAGCGGCAGCCACATAACCTATCTTTCTGGCACCTCGCGGCGGAAATAATGCGTTTATTTGAGAAAGAGCAGGTATGAGCAGGCGTTCTCTTCAGGGATGAGTGCGGCACATCACTCTCGTTAGTCTAGACCGTCGCGCACCCATGTGTTATGGTGTGTTTTTGAAATAAGTCAAAAAAACGGGAATAAAAATCTGCCTTTGACGCCGCTACTTTTGACCTATTTTCTCCAACTCCGTAGAGATTCACTCAAAGTTAGAGGTTTCCGACGGAAGTTAAGATCCTATTCTCTGAGTGAAATACGGATATTAACAATTTTTTCTTCTTGTTGGTCTGTAGAAAGGCTCTGTAGAAAAGCTGCAAAAACGCCAGAGAAAACTGTTCACCAATTGGGTGACTTTATCATTTTTTTTAGGGAAGTCCAGCCTCGTTTCCGATAATTCTGTTGGTGGTTCTAGACCCTTCAAACCTTCCTACGCCCGGGAAAAAATATAAAATTGTGCATATTGAAGTTCTGAATTTTGAATTTTTTCCGGAAAAAGGCGCCCGCTGGACCACTGTGCGGCGTCCACAGCACCGGACCAGGGCGAAGGGCCAGAACCGCCGCGCCGGCGCCAGAAGCGGAGCCGGCCGCGCTGGAGAGGGAGCCGCCCGCACTGGAAGCCCTGGAGCAAGTGCTGGCGGAACTCGGCGGAGACGGGGCGCCGCCGGGCCAACAGGGAACGGCTCCAGAAGAACCCGAAGGGGACGCGCACTCGCCACCCCGACGGGACGCCGACCCAGAGGCCCTGGAACCAGCGCAGGAGGCTCCCGGGTCACCGCGGGGGCGCCGGTCGACAAGGGCCCGCCGCCCCCCGGTACGCCTCGGAGACTACGTCGCCTAGGGGGGAGAGGTGCCGTGTCCGCGAGAGCGCGCGCCCCGGACACGGTACCAAGAGAGGCCGCGAGAGGGCGCTCGGGTCGCCGGCCGAGCGCGGAGCCACCGGCGGCCCGGAGCCAAGCGACTCATTGTGTACTCTGGATCTGGCCAAGCCACCGGCTTCTCCCAGACCCAGTCCTACGCGACTCTGTTATCGGAGACTATCGGAGTGTATAGTGTGTCATTCAGTGTGAATAAATCATAGTGCAGAAGCAGTGTCGTTCTCCTTGTATCAGCAACCCTCGGACATAACAGTCATTACCTCAGAAGCCTATGTTTCGAAGTTGACACAAATTGGGGAAGATGAAAAGGGAGGTCCGTTTAGTACAGATTGCCTACTTAGATTGCCTACCGCGTTTAGTATTTAAAAGCTCATTGCCTCAGAAGGCTATGTTTCAAAATTGACACAAATCGGGGAAAAAATGACAAAAGGGAGGTCAGTTTAGTACAGATTACCTACTTGGATTGCCTACCGCTCTACGTATTCGAAAGGTTATTGCCTTAGAAGGCTATGCTTCAAATTTGGCACAATTTGGACAAATAGTGAGAGAGTTATTTATTTTTTCCTCTCTTACGTGCCTCTCAGACCACTGTGTGACACCCGCAGGGCGTCCTACACTGTTAAAAATATATTGGGAATTCCTGAAGTCCTCCGGAAACTTTTTTACCAACTGATCCTTCGTTTTTTCCCAACGTACGACATATTGAGATTCGCTCTGCTGAGAGCAAAATTCTAAAGCGCATTTTATAGAGGACACATGGTCTTCCTCAATAGCTACAACATCATACCTCATAGTAACGCACACTCCCTGTGACAAGTGATTTTATCCGGCGAATTCCTGAAGGTTCTCTGGAAATTCGCAAAGGGCTGTCGGAAATAAAATTACCAACTGATCCTTCGTGATTTTCCAGACTTTTTTTAGCAGTGTACTGACTGATTGGCCCCGCAGGATCGTAGTGGTCAGGTGACAGCCGCCGGCAGGCCAAGGTAGGCGTGCGCCAGGCGTGGAGTGGCGGAACAGTGATTCGCGATGAGCGAAGCCTGTTACGCCACGACGCGGTCTGGCGTACGCCTACCTTGTAGTTATGAATGGATGTGAACTGAAGCATATGTCAATCATGGCGATTTTCAAATGGCAAGTGCTATATTTCAATCTTTTCTGGACACCCTGGGACACCCTAACATTCTTACTTCAAAATCATTTCAAAACGGTTAAGTCGTTCCAAAACGACCTTGATTGTTTTAAAATGACAAGAGCTGTTTTGGAACGACTCACCTGAACCAAATATCAAATGTTATTTCAGAATGACTTTTGCAATTATATAACTAGACCATTTCATTTTTGAACGGCTAGGTCATTTACAAAAGTTAGCGACACTTGCTAATTAACGACTTTTTTAACAGTGTACCGGAACGTGTCGGGACGGGCTAAAAAGGGGGTGGTGTTACACAGAGCAGGTATTAAATACCTAGTTAATAACCATAGTGTCGTGGGACGGGTCCCAGCGCCCAAGAGGTATACCAGTCATGTATTCCCTGATCTCTGTGCCGAGTACCGAGTGAAAATTCGGTATAATGTACCGTACACCCCTAGAAACAATCCGACTGTACGTGTGAACCAAACGCTGGAAACCGTCATCGGAGGATCATACGAAATGGGATGCATTTTTACCTGAACTGCAATCCGCTTTGAATACATCAACTAGCAGTGTCACTGGGCTGAGCCCTCACTAAGTAATATTTGGCGATAATTGGATTTTGGACGGGCGGGAACACTAGTTCAACCCAGAAGAAGAAGAACCTGGAGTGATGGAGGTAGACGAAGAAGAGATCAAGAAGAAGCACGAAGAAAGACAGAAACTTTACGAAGAACTCAGAGAAAAATTGAAGCAAGCGAAATTCATGAATGCTCTTCGCTACAACCTGCGAAGAAATCCTATTGAAGAGTTCCGGACCGGAGATATGGTTTGGAAACGGAAGTACGTCAAGTCGGACAAAGCAACCTTCACAAGCAAGAAATTAGCGTCCAAGTGGATTGGGCCGTTCCGAATCAAGGATCAAGTTGGTAGGGTGTCATACATGCTATTGGATGAAAAGGGAAAGCAACTCGGGCCGTATCATGGAGAGCAATTGAAGAGATACGTGTCATAAAAAAAATGTATTAACATTTTTTTTTCTAAGAGTGGGCGGGAGATGTCGTGGGACGGGTCCCAGCGCCCAAGAGGTAGGCCACCCAACCACCATCACCAACCCTCCTCACTCACTCCCGAATTCCTCATCCCCGATGACGTCGCCGCACGCCCTCCTCCCCTCCCCCTTCCCCGCGCGGCTGCTCAGCTGCTCCGCAAGACGAAAGGGAGTTGAGCCGGAACTGTTGAACTGTGCGGATCGGAAAGTGAGAAAAGGAGACGTTGTCACGACGCGGCACCGACACGCCGTCCACGCCCAGTGCCTTAACCTCCATCTACAACCTCATCATGTTCACCTACAGAATCTTCATGCCCGCAAGGTGGGAAAATGGAAGAAAGGCAAGGTTATGTTCCCCATGTCACACACGTTGTAATCGGAATTTATAACCTGCAGGGATTACCCCGGGAACGTGCCAATCTAGCCATGTGCTAAAAACCTAACCTGCCTTGCCGGCCCATCCAACCAACGCCATCATCATGCACTACTTCACCATCACCAACTCCAGCGGTGGGGCTTGTGCGCCAAAAGTGAATTCCAACAAGAACTGCGATATAAGTGTAGTGATAGTGAAGTGCTGTGATATTTTTCTATAATTTATATATTATTTATTTAACACTGCTTGAACAAGCAATGTGGTGTGTGTGTTTTATTGTTAATAATTTGTGTGATGGAGTCTGCGTACGAGGCGGACTGGGGTGGTGCCGACCCCTTTCCCTCTCAACTTCATCCCCACCATGGTGAGTCATATTTAATTTTTCTATTTACTCTGGGCCCAGTGTAATCTGTTTGTTCACTTGTTACTCCATCTTGCTCTGACCTTACAAGTCTTAATTAATTATTGGTCCAATCACGGCTATGTGATTTATTGTAATATTATGCCGTTTTTATGGCTGCTATTTAATACAGTGTTGGTTCGACCAAGTTGACAAGGAACTTTAGTGTTTATAAATTTGATCATGTGTGTTCCAGCACCTTAGGTATGGTGCTATATTAATTTATTTTAGGCGTTTATAATATGCCTTTGGTCTGTTTGACCTATGCCGTTGGCTTCTTTGATTAATATTGATAGTTGGTACATAGTGACCAATATAAGATTTGTTACCGTTCCATATGCACCTTGGTTATTGTTTGCCTGTCTGCAGACATTGAATTGGTTCGGAGCAAGATGTGTATAGATTAAATGAATTTCTTACAGGACTGTTCTACTTTTGATTTGGATGTTTTTGTGTTTGGGATTTGTATTTGTTTACTGTATTAGAAGGTTTAAATATGTCTGTTCAAATTCATGTTTTTGTATTGATTTTCTTTGCCTTTGGTGCCTTTAATTGGTGCCTTAGTAATTATAAGCTTTGATCTAATTCTGGCTAATGTGTGGTATGTGACTCCCTGTTTACAAAATGGCCGCTGATGTGTGTTGATGACCTTTTTTTGGGGTCAGTGACAAAGTGCTGCCAACCTCAGCATAAATGTCACTAAATGTCAGTGTGACTGTGGTGGGGGTTTGTTATGGTTTTGTCTTAGTGGGCGTACGTTATGGACATGTGCGGGCGAGGTTAGCTCGGTGGAAAACACAGGTAAGTAATTAGTTAATCGTTATTAGAGGTACTGGAAGCTTTCATCATGGATCAGCTGCAAAGTATAAATCTTAGAGTGCTGTTTGAGAAGGAACAGCAGTTGTCAAGCATTGAGTATGTGAAGTGGCTTCAAGATTTAGGTTTACTAGCACCCCATTATGATTGCCCCAAATGTGGGTTGCACATGCAGTTGGGCCTCAAAAGTGGGTTTAGTGATGGTTGTGCGTGGAGATGCTACAAGTGCAAGACAACAAGATCGGTTAGGGCAGGGTCTTGGTTTTCTTCATCTAAGTTATCCTTGGCAAAGATTATGATTGTCACGTACATGTGGTGTGGGCGTTTTTGTCAGCGACATGTGAAGAAGGAGGCTGCTGTGTGCAACACCACTGTGGTGGATTGGTTTAATTTTTGTAGAGAGACGGCTGTGTGCATTGTGGAGAGGGATGTGGAGAAGTTAGGGGGGCCAGGTGTTGTGGTCGAAATTGATGAGTCAATGTTTGCGAAAAGAAAGTACAACAAAGGCAGGAAGAGGGCTAGTCAGCAGTGGGTGTTTGGGGGCGTTGAGCAGGGTAGCAACAAGTGTTTCCTTGCAAAGGTGGACAAGAGGGATGCGAAAACTTTGATTCCCATAATTGAAAAGTATGTCTTGCCAGGTACCACTATTTATAGTGATAGTTGGAAAGCCTACGATTGCTTAGAAAAAAAAGGATATAACCACCTTAAAGTAAATCATAAAATCACCTTTAAAGATGGTGAATGTTGTACTAACACTATTGAAGGGATGTGGAAGCATGTGAAAAGAAGTTTTCCTGATTGTAACAGGACCAAAGGGTTGTTTGATTCATATTTAGGTGAATTTATGTTTAGACGGAGGGCAGGGGATGTTAATGTTTTCCAATATTTCATTGAGAAGGTTGTTTTAGTTTATCCGCCCAAGTCTGCTGACAAACCTGTGGATGTTGATGATAGTTCAGATGAAAATAATAATGTGTAACAATGTCCTTATATGCAATTATAAGTTATGTTTATTTTTCTGTGCTGTGCTGTTGTGCTGAAACATTAAATTAATTAAAAGTAATGGGATTCACAAAATGAACACCTGCTGTATTTTTTCAATTCACTCAAAATTAATGAAAAGTAATGGGAGTCACAAAATGAACATCTGCCCCTCCGGCCAAAGTTGATTTTCAACTAAAATGGAGCCCAAGTAGGTTAGGTTAGTTGAGGTTGGTTTGCATTTTTAAAATTCACTCAAAATTAATGAAAAGTAATGGGAGTCACAAAATGAACATCTGCCTGTAGAAAAAAAAGACACTAGGGTGGTGACAAACAAAAACAAAACCTACGTCGGCCGCTTTTTCATACATTCTGCCCACATAACCTATCCTGCACCATTTTCAATTAAATTTGGAAGGAGTCATATAATCAACTTTTGCGGGAGGGGCAGATGTTCATTTTGTGACTCCCATAACTTTTCATTAATTCTGAGTGAATTTTAAAAATGCAAACCAACCTCAACTAACCTAACCTACTTGGGCTCCATTTTAGTTGGAGTCATAAAATCAACTTTTGCGGGAGGGGCAGATGTTCATTTTGTGACTCCCATTACTTTTCATTAATTTTGAGTGAATTTTAAAAATGCAAACCAACCTCAACTAACCTAACCTACTTGGGCTCCATTTTAGTTGAAAATCAACTTTGGCCGGAGGGGCAGATGTTCATTTTGTGACTCCCATTACTTTTCATTAATTTTGAGTGAATTGAAAAAATACAGCAGGTGTTCATTTTGTGAATCCCATTACTTTTAATTAATTTAATGTTTCAGCACAACAGCACAGCACAGAAAAATAAACATAACTTATAATTGCATATAAGGACATTGTTACACATTATTATTTTCATCTGAACTATCATCAACATCCACAGGTTTGTCAGCAGACTTGGGCGGATAAACTAAAACAACCTTCTCAATGAAATATTGGAAAACATTAACATCCCCTGCCCTCCGTCTAAACATAAATTCACCTAAATATGAATCAAACAACCCTTTGGTCCTGTTACAATCAGGAAAACTTCTTTTCACATGCTTCCACATCCCTTCAATAGTGTTAGTACAACATTCACCATCTTTAAAGGTGATTTTATGATTTACTTTAAGGTGGTTATATCCTTTTTAGGCACGAAGTGAAACGGAGTTGCCTTATCGTCTGACCGGATTGGACTTTTTTTTCTTTTAAGCATTGCCCTTATGGCCCTCTAACAGAATTTTCTGAAACTATGCACATGGATGCAGGATACTTTTGCAGGGCACGCTGACGTGTTTTTACACTTTGAAAAAGCTTCCAAGTGGCCGAAAAATCGATTTAAAAGTCAGCTATCTCACTTCTTCTTATGGCGAAAGAAAGGGACACAACTATACGCGCCTCTATGGTCCACAGGCCCAATTGCTGTAGATCGATAACGAGGCAAAAAATCAAAAATCTGTCTGACAGAAATATCGAGGGTGACCGGGCAAGTACAGCGAACCAACTTTTAAAATTATAGAATGTAACAATTCGCGTAAAAACGCATTTGAAATTCAGCTATCTCACTCCACCCAATGGCAAAAGAAAGGGACAGAGCTACCCCTGCTCGGCTCGTCAGCTGGCTGCATCCGCTATTCCATCCTTTTCTAGACCACCACCAAATCTTCCGTCCTTCTTTTTTGTTGCGCAGCCCTTGCCGGGTACCCATTGTCGATGTGCCGAGCCGAGCCGGGGCCTGGCCGAGCCACGGCTACGAGAGCGGCGACTCAAGGCAGGCGGACCGTTTCGGTGGGACCCTACCCTCCCCTCTACCCTAGAGTACACACAACAAGCCAAGGGACCCGAGACTCAGAGCGAGGCGTGCATTGTCGGGCCGCCGGGCCAAGCCGGGCGGGGACAACACCTTGCAGGCCAGGGCTGGGCGGCCCGCGTATGAGAATAATGCGGTGCACTGACCGTTACTATGAAACTATAATTTTAAAACTGCCCCGTTCCATTACAAAACTAATACAAACCTTCAAATATCCTTTTTTAAAAATCAAAATTAAATAAACTCATAAAACTTAAATAAGCGGTAACGTAACCAACCCAAACCCGTGCGAAACTCCGGGCCTACCAGTGTCTCACAGAGTGAGACAGTATCTACAAATCTACAAAATGCCCAATCATGTGCAAAACTTCGGGCCTACCAGTGTCCCACTTAGTGGGACAGTATTTTTTTTCTAAGCAATCGTAGGCTTTCCAACTATCACTATAAATAGTGGTACCTGGCAAGACATACTTTTCAATTATGGGAATCAAAGTTTTCGCATCCCTCTTGTCCACCTTTGCAAGGAAACACTTGTTGCTACCCTGCTCAACGCCCCCAAACACCCACTGCTGACTAGCCCTCTTCCTGCCTTTGTTGTACTTTCTTTTCGCAAACATTGACTCATCAATTTCGACCACAACACCTGGCCCCCCTAACTTCTCCACATCCCTCTCCACAATGCACACAGCCGTCTCTCTACAAAAATTAAACCAATCCACCACAGTGGTGTTGCACACAGCAGCCTCCTTCTTCACATGTCGCTGACAAAAACGCCCACACCACATGTACGTGACAATCATAATCTTTGCCAAGGATAACTTAGATGAAGAAAACCAAGACCCTGCCCTAACCGATCTTGTTGTCTTGCACTTGTAGCATCTCCACGCACAACCATCACTAAACCCACTTTTGAGGCCCAACTGCATGTGCAACCCACATTTGGGGCAATCATAATGGGGTGCTAGTAAACCTAAATCTTGAAGCCACTTCACATACTCAATGCTTGACAACTGCTGTTCCTTCTCAAACAGCACTCTAAGATTTATACTTTGCAGCTGATCCATGATGAAAGCTTCCAGTACCTCTAATAACGATTAACTAATTACTTACCTGTGTTTTCCACCGAGCTAACCTCGCCCGCACATGTCCATAACGTACGCCCACTAAGACAAAACCATAACAAACCCCCACCACAGTCACACTGACATTTAGTGACATTTATGCTGAGGTTGGCAGCACTTTGTCACTGACCCCAAAAAAAGGTCATCAACACACATCAGCGGCCATTTTGTAAACAGGGAGTCACATACCACACATTAGCCACTTACTGTGATAACTTTGGTTGCTTTAGCTTACTATACCCATGTTAAGTTTGGTATGATTTATGCATTGTTATATCTTTATATATTTAGATCTCTGAGCTTCGCTTTTCAGTGCGACTGATTACTTGTACTCTTATTTACAAGGTAGGCGTACGCCAGACCGCGTCGTGGCGTAACAGGCTTCGCTCATCGCGAATCACTGTTCCGCCACTCCACGCCTGGCGCACGCCTACCTTGGCCTGCCGGCGGCTGCCACTTGACGAGTAGGATCCTGCGGGGCGAGTCAGTAGGACGCCCTGCGGGCGTCACTCTCTCCGCACGGTCGCAACCACGCTCATGTTCTGCCTTCCGAACGTACCTTGGGAGACTGGACCAGAGCCCCGAAAAGTGTGAGCCCCGAGTCCACCGAGCCCCGGTTTGAGCCCCGCCTTGAGCCCGGGCCCGAGCCCCAGGTGGTTCGAATCCCGCTCTGAGCCCGGCTTTGAGCCCCAGGCTTGAGCCCCAGGTGGTTCGAACCCCGCTCTGAGCCCCGCCTCGAGCCCCACTTCGATAACCGCACGTTTCACGGTCCTGGAACCTCCGTGTTCGTTTCAGCATTCGTATCACTCCACACATCTTAAATTTTTCCACAGAACTTCAGAAGCGTACGCCTCCTTCACAATTTGTGGAGGTTTAAGTATTTGGCCGAAAGAGACTTTCACAGGCACACAGTTGGTACCACTGCGCGCGGCCGTCTGGTGCATGGACCCTGCGCGAGGCTACACGAAACCACCCAATATGGCGTCCCTCCCAGCTCCTTCACTCTACTTTCGGAGAATTATTTGCGGCTCGCGAACCGACTTGCGCGTCTGAACTTTTGTGACATTCCGACGACTTGTTCTTTCATGCTCGTTTTGTTATTTGGACAGCCGAATTTGGAGGACAGCTGTAGGTTCAAGGAGATAACCTGTCACGAAAGCATGGCCCGAGCGGCGTCTGCTTGCCTCCGTCCTGGCAGCCGTGTCGGGTCCGTTACGATTATAATGCCGTCGAGGTTACAATTGATTACAATCCGGCGCTCAGCATCGACTCCATTCAGCCACGTTCTCATGCTCAAAACTGCATGAAAAGATGGTTATTGTGCTGCCCCCGTTACGCCGTTTAATCGTGACTGTCCAACAGTTATTTCGAAACACGTCGTGAGCATTATGGCCTAAAGGAAAGGAGTCCAATTCTCATCTCAGGCCACGGCCGCGGCGAACAGTATCATTATCTTGCTCATCTTAGATTTTGAGGAGGCCTCAAAGCAAACACTCAGGTTGCGTGAATTACTGAGACGGGTGGTGTTGGAGACTACTGGATATGTAGGGGGGAGAATAAAATATATTCAGTTACTATTGGGAAGAAACGGAAGTAATACTCTTTATTTTTAATGTGACATGAAGGTAGAAGGCAAATGGTTCTCAGGAGACGAGTTGAACTATTGGCTAAGGTTGGTCGATCGTACTACGCTGTAACATGGGAATAAAAATGAAGAACCGTTACTGCTCAACACGAAGACAACTCGTTGGTAAACATAGACTTGCCCACCTATAACAAAATACACTTATTTTATCAATTACGATCAACAAATTCTATGGAATAAAATAATGAGGTAAGGTTTGTTAATATCTTAGGCTTGAGCATAAAAAGGGAATGCAGAAGAACATGGGACTTACCAGACAGTAGTGTCTAAACCTGCGAAACAAACTAAAGCGAATGTCTGATATGGAGTAATTTTGCAGAAAATTCATTGCCTCCTTGTAAGATGTAAGTAGTTCCTCTTTCCTCCAGTAAATGACGCACTAGTAATTGACAAAAGTACATCTTTTTGTGCACCTTTGCACAACTTCGGGCTGGTGAAACTTTATTGTGTCTAGCTGCCAGATCCAGGTGCTGGTTTCAATATGTTGATACCTTGATGTTAATTTCTCTCAGACATGTCTAATCACCTATTACAAACAGACCCCAGCTAACAAAACCTAACCCATGCGCGTTCATGCGACCTATCGTCAACCCCAGTGTACCAGACTGGCCTAGCCCGACCACAATCTCAGAACATGACACATTAACACTGGTAAGGAGTTGCAGGCCAATTGATCACACAGAGGGGGCTGCCACCCAATTAGTCTGGTCAACAAGGTACCCGTCCTTGCCCCTAGCACAATAATGCGATAGAAGCGTGAACAGTTTTGGAGAAATAAAATGAAACGCAACAGCTACTCGACCAACTCGACCCACCCCTAGTAAGGAGTGGGCACTCGACTCCATCGTTGCACAAATAAAAATAGTGTTGGAAACTGTTCATCCAGAAGCCTCCTGCGCCCTCCTGCACAAGCATTAGGACAACGTCAATTTTTTTTAAAGAAAAGAAAAAGACTTAGGACCAAATAATAAATGGAGAAGAATCATTATGACAGCTACTACGGAACATGGCGACATATGAAAATCCACAGGAAATAATAAAGCCTTTACAGCAGCACTGTGAATTGTGACTAATTACGGCGCTTAAATAAAATTAGACAACAATAAATAAAGAAAAACTTTAAGAATATAAGAATGTTCTGACCCAAATCGCGACTACAGCCCGGGCCGAGACCATGCTAACTTGTAGTTAGATTCGGTAGACTCGCCGAGCGTAACGGGCAAGAATGGAAGTGGATTAAGAACTCAGCTCATCTTATCTCCAAGATTTATTGCAGACTGGCCAGGCCAGACGACAAACAAAGGTGGCTTTAGTTTCGTGAGTGCTGGGTAAGAGCTAGCCTCGCAAAGGGCTTGATCGTAATTTGTTGAAAAACAAATGACGATCGGGCTCTTTGCGAGGCTAGTATTCACCCAGCACTCACGACACTAAATCCACCTTAAGCGGGAGAAAAGTAACAAAAGGAAAAACAAAAGCAGAACAGATTTGTGTTCAAAAATATTACAGAAAAATTTTGTCACATGTTGGGCCTAAAATGCATACACTACATGGTACAGTGGCCACGGTTAACTTGCTGCCCTTGCTTCAAGCTCCATGACAGCCCATGCCGCAAGTCAACCGCGCCAATGTCCATATTTCTTAAAAAAAAAAACAAGAACAAAAACATCCAAGCAAACATCCAAATTCATCCCAGCTGCAAATACTCCCTAGAAAAGGAACAATACAGAATGTCATCCATCGCCTAAAGTTTTTTAGCCCGTCCTCTGGACCTTGTCTGTCTTTGCTGCGAATCCGGCAGACGTGGATAGCGCCTGGCCGGCTGTAGTCGTCTGGTGGTGGGTGGGGAGGGGCAGGGTGGGGAGGGTACACCTTGTACATCTTCCGGGGCGGCAACAGGCGGCGGCAGCGGGGAGGACTGTGCCACCGCACGTCTTTCCCTCTCACAGTACGGCCTGTGAGGCAGGAGTTCCGGGTGGGGGAGGTCAGACGAAGGCACTCCTGATTGCCCCCTCCTCCTCCGCCTCCGGTTTTTGCGTGAACATACCTGTAGATACAGACATGGTTTTTTTTTTTAATGCAAAGGCACAAGAGAGCCGTCGGTCAAAGTGTATCAATGCCCTCCATAACTTCACTCTACTTGTGGACATTGAATATTTTATTTATACATGGAGTACGAAACACACCACACATGGCGCTTAGAGAGGATGTGAAGTGAGGTACATTACAGCTTACCGATTGCTCTTCATGGACTTCTTTAGAAGCGGAAGCAGCAGCAGAAGCGGAAGCAGCTGCAGCGTTGGCGGCAGCAGCAGCAGCGGTGGCGGCGGCAGCAGCAGCAGCATCTTCTTCGCGCCGCTTTCGGCGCCTCCTGAGCTTCCCCGATAGTGACTTTGTCCTCTGGTTATGAAATCAAATTGAAAATTGGTAAGGTTTATTTCAACTTGCAGAGAAGAGACTTGGGGAAGAGCCCCTCCCCGTGAAGGAAGCGACATTCCATTCCTCCCCCGTGTGGGATGTGGTGGACGAGAAATAAAAACGCGAGGGAAACCTTTAATTACTATCTCTTGACTTGAGACATCCTCTGCCGAGGCGTTTATATAAGTTAAATTAAACACTGGAGAGTAGCTGCGATGGTTCGGGAGCTCAATATTAACCAACAACGAATAACTTTATTTGTCATAGATAATGTTCGCTCGTAGCCTCGCGTAGGGAGCGTGTCGGAGTAATCTCGAACGGGGCGGGATCTTTTGAATTGATGGCAACACCGGCTTACACGCAAGGTCCGTTTCCTGTTGGAATCCGACCGCGTCTCCAACTGGCTCCATGGGTACATTCAGACCTTTTAGGCCACGCACTGCGCCTCTCGTCCGGTGTGCACTGCCGACGAAACGGGAAATGTGTGCCAGAGTGGCGAAGCAAACCGAAAGCCGTGCCCGGGCGGCTCCTATCTTCCCACTAATTTCGACGATGGTAAGATTTGAAGGTGTTTGCGATTGTTTAAAGGTTACTGAAAGCCTCCTGGTTTCTCACTATGTTGGGGCTAATTATTTAAAAAACCAACTACAACATATTGTTGGCGCAATTGTAGTTATCCCTGCAGGCTGTAATCTAGGCAACCGTAACCGGCGAACTGGCCTACAGCACTTGCAATGAGGTGTTTGGTTAACTACTAGTTGAAGGTGAATGATGTTGGTTTGTGAACTGGCCTAAACTAACCTTCCAATCTGGGAGCCGTTACCTTCTCGCGGCCCGCGATTCTCTCTCAACGGTATCTTATTCCTCATCTTCCCCGATATATGAATACTGTGCCTTCGCATGAACATGGCTATGTTTTCCTCAAATACCATTTTCAGAGTTTAGCATCCTTTGCCTTGGTTTTGGAATTTAATGCTTCCAGCCATAATGGAATAAACGATTTACACTAGCAGTAAAGGCAGATGAAAACACATTTATGTAAGGCCTTCACCTTGGAATCTAAGGGCTTTGCAGTTATGGAATGTTAGTATGGCCACACTACTATTGTCGTGAAATGGTGTAAACTGCTCTGACTGACAGATAATTGTTGGGTATTGGAAATGTAGGCTTCACAAATCCTGCCAATCGACTAGTGTAAATCGTCTGTTCTATTAATATGTTATGTCATGCTACTTGTGTCTGATAGTATGTGTTACACAGTATTATACCTTGGAAGGCCTAATATGGCATGGGGATCAAACACTACTTTTCCCCCCTAGAAAACCTCTTGCTCAAGCCATGCACTGCACTCAGATTGTCTGATTAACGCACTCTTCTGTCACGGGTTCACTTACTGGCATCTGATCCTCCCTGTCCAACTGGCTGTCAGAAGGCGGGGTCCTCATAATGGGATGCTGATGGTCACTCTCCTCGGTGTTCCGTTCAGGAGTTTCCTGTAAAAGTAAAATTTTACATTTTGTTATCAAGGCTGAGCAATTTTCCCCTCTTCTTTCATGTTATTTTATCAGTTTAAAGAACACGCCTCTCTCTGCCTATCAGTGATAGCAATAACATTAATTAAGTTAACATATGCATATTTCTTTCTTACAGGAATGTGCAGGTCTTGGCTGTTGAAAATAATGCTGCATGTGCTGCTGCTGTCGCTCTCACCATGGTCATTTTCATGGCAGGGCAGTGGCGGCCTCTTGTCAAAAAAACAGAAAAAGTTCTTCTTGGAAACCTGCAAACAAAATAGAGTGAAATGGCAACCAGTGTTCTAACCACATACAATGACAAATTTGCCTGGTCCTTAATATGTTTGACCTTAAGATTCTGCTATAATGATATTTTACTTTAGTTCCCTTCACATACGTTG
This sequence comes from Megalurothrips usitatus, assembly GCA_026979955.1. Lineage (NCBI taxonomy): Eukaryota > Metazoa > Arthropoda > Insecta > Thysanoptera > Thripidae > Megalurothrips > Megalurothrips usitatus. The sequence continues at coordinate 1,666,228 of CM049601.1, forward strand.
TTGCACAAGCACATTGCACCTCAAGTCTCTCAGTTGTTGGGATAAACTACTTTGATCCACACTAAATAAGCCTGCAGGTGCAATAAAGTTAATTGTCAAAGTCACCTAAAGTGAAATTATCTTGGGGACATTCCAACGGGCAATTAAATTTAAATGCTTCACAGAACTATTATCCTTGCAGAATCGATTTTGTAGGGGATGATAATAAAGTTTAAAATGTGGGGACAATTGCTACAGGCTAAGATATTCTTTACCGTTCTTTCTGGGTGCTGAGTGTCAGCTGCAGAGGGCTGTTTGACACTTGGTTCTGGTGCCGAATCTTCAGATTCTTGAGTCCAGAACATGTCCTGTGATTCCTGCAACCCCAGGGAATAAAATTAATAAAGTCAACCTTATTTGGTCCAAACTTTTCTCGTCATCACACTGAATTTTAAATGTAGTTGTAAATAGTTAAATTTCTGAGTTCTTGGTCACAAAATAGCAATATTGCAAGAAAAATTGTTAAGTGTGATAATTTAGAGACATCTATACAACTAGGAGATTTAATAATTTCATACCTCGTGTGCAGGGTGCTGCTGTGGCTCTGCCGGTGGCTGTCGTTTGTCCGGCTCTTGGTTTTGCCTCCTGATAAAATTTTCCCATGACTCACTCCCGTTGGGGGAATCTTGGGATTTGTGCAGCTCCTGGGAATAATGTTAGGTAAGTCAGTTAGAAACAGAAAAAATAAATAAGAATTAATTAAAGTGGACTTATTACTATGGGAGAATTCTAATGGGTAATTAAATTTGAATGTTTCACGGAACTAGTATTCTCGCAGAATTGATGTTGTGGGGATGATAATAAAGTTTAAAATGTAGGGACAATTGCTACAGGCTAAGATATTCTTTACCGTGCTTTCTGGGTGCTGAGTGTCAGCTGCAGATGGCTGTTTGACACTTGGTTCTGGTGCTCTCACCGAATCTTCAGATTCTTGAGTCCAGAACATGTCCTGTGATTCCTGCAACCCAAGGGAATAAAATTAATAAAGTCAATCATTTTTATACCTTTTTTGTATGCTTTGCATTTATACTTTTTTTTATACTTTAAAAAACTTTTGCATTGTGTAATGTGTTTGCTCCTTCTTGTGACACAGGTTTACTTACCGACATCAGATCTTCCTTATCCGGCTGTGCGGACAGACTTCCACTGCTGGGCCTTTGCCTTGACATGCTGCCAGTCTCTCCATTGCTGTCTGGCAGTGGTGGGTTTACCTGTACACAGAAAGGGGGTAAGATGGCGGGTTACAAATTGCTGAGCTGTTAAGCTATTCCTGCAAAGTTTTGTACCATGTGCACTTCCTGCTGGCTCGCCATGATCTTCAGTATTCGCCCCCACAAAGTGTCTTCATCATTGGATGAAGGCTGGAGCGATGGCTGCTGTAACTATTATTGAATATGTTAGGTTGTACATGTACTCTGGTGAAGACTTATTCAAAGTGCCCTGAATTTCAGGTTCTTCTCACAGACTTGTTAGTGAACTCTAGAATTTGAAGCACCTCAAAAGAAAGAGGAAAAATTTCTAGCTCAGTTAGAAGTTAAGATATTAGGAAAGTTGGGTTTTGAGTCAAAACTTTTGACACAAAGATGTACTTTAAGTTTTGACTAACTCAATCAGTTCAAAATGGATCCAAAACTTTCTGGTTGGGTTCCACAAGCCTAATACTTTCTAGTTAAGGAAAACCGTTATCACCCACTCTGGTATTCAACACGGTCTCAAATTTTCGGACGGGGCTGTCCAAATGACTGCTTGTGTGAATAAGTAGTGAAGACAGTGCTAGAAGTACATGTTTTAGCATGCCTTGGGAATCATTTTGTTGGGTTCATGTTGAACATCAGACGGGGTGATGACGTTTTTCCTTTACCAGTGAGTGTTGAAAACTCTAATCAGAATATTGGTCAATGTGGTAGGCTTGTGACTATTGCAGTCACTGCCTCAAAATACCCTATGAATTATTGCCAAGCATTCAGCGGATATTTTTTTTTTCATAGTTCTAAAAAGTTCTTAAGTTTTGAGATTGACACTATACTTGCCTCTTTGAAAGGGAGTGGGGTTTCGATGGAAAGCATCCTCTCCTCAACAGCCGACTCGAAAAGAAGTGCCTGCAATGACACAAAAATATGAGAAAGTCTGCCACAACTATCTCAATTGAGCGATAATCCATCAAATTGTGTGGTTAAGTAAATAATTTCTTATTGCTCGTACTTGCTCTGGAGGGCTTCGGTTTGACAACCCAATACTGGGCACAGTAATGAGCCTTTCGGATGTGGGGAGGCTGCATTGGAAAGTCCCCTTTTTTGCACATTTGTGCCCGTCCTGTAATTGGATTAGAATTAAATAGCTAAACAAAACTATTGGCTAATTAACTTTGATTGGGGGCTTCTCGAAAATGTAGGATGCATTACCTGGGAGGCTAGTGAGCCACTCAAGGACCAATCCAGCACAGAAGCTGGCCTCTTCTGAGTCTGCAAATGTAGCACAATCCATTAATATCAAGAGGAGGAAGTATTCTTTTTATAAATAATAAGGAGACATTGTTGCAGAATTTGGTAACACTAGGCTCTGATTTTCGTTAAAGTAATAATCTACTCAGAGTTAAAGATGATGTTTGTGTCACGGAAAAATGTTGCATTATGCCATTTGAGCTTACCCCTGTTGAGAGGGATATTGGGGCTGCTCTCCATGACTGTTCCGGACGCGCCCGGCAGACAGGGGAATGCCAACACATTCCATTCTCACTCTCTCTCTCCCCCTCCCCTCCCTCCCCTCCCCTCTCTCTCTCTCTCTCTCTCTTTTCTCCCTCTCTCTCTCCTCTCTCTCTTCTCTCTCACTCTCACTGCCAATAGGGCTGACGTTCCTGTCATCCTGGTGTTTCGGCACCACCCCACCCATGGCGGGCTATGGCAGCCGCTCTCTGTCCGCCCACGGCGGAGACAGCGGGGAGTCCGTCTGGAGGTCCCTGCCCTCCGGCGCACCCTGTACGGCACGGCCTGCAGTGGGCCGCGCTGTGTTTTGCGTTTTCGCCCCCGCGCCGCCGCGCCGCCACGATCCCCGCCCCTTGCCTCGTTGGGCCCGCAGCTGCGGCTCCTGTGTGAGGCCCGCTGCCCCTCCCGGCGCGTGCGGCGCCACGGTTGGAGGGGGGGGGGGGAACGACGACATGCTTGATCGCTAAAATTTTCAGGCTCCGTAGGAAGAATGGTCGCGGCTGGTGCTGTTGCTGCACGCTGTTACATGCGAACATCATCCGTGAACTTTACAACACTTGTGTGTGAACGAATTTTGATGAAACAAATCAAACTGCGAGAGACAGCTTGTCCTCTTTGAAAGGACGAATCATAATAATATTTTTGACAAAAAAAACAAATACGCGCGGCCCGGTGATAATGTAACGTGTTGAAGGGAGGCGGCGGCGCGGCGGCAGCGCTCAGGGGCGACACGGGGGAGAGGAAGGAGTTTTGTTTACCAACGAACAGCCTGCCCTGCCTGCCTTGCCAGCCAGCCTGCCTGCTGCCTGCCTGCCTGCATGCTCTGCCTCGCCCCGCTCCAATACAGTACACACACCCCACAGCAGGCGTGCGACCCACACGATCACGCCGCATCCTTCGATTCCTGTCGGACGGTAGCATCTCTCAAACCCCCGTCCTCACCGGCCGCCCGCGCCCCGCAGCCCCCACAGCCCTCCTGGCCGGGGTGACGCCCAGGTCGGGGGCAGCCCGGCCGCACGGGGGTTTCTGTGCGCCGTGGGGAATTTTTCTTTCCTTTACGGATTGAGTGAGCGAGGGACTTCGCCGCCGTGGAAGACCCGAGCGGCCTGCGCCGCGGGTACGCGGGTGTCGCGGGGGGCCCCGCTGGACGGCGAACGTTGCCCAGCGCGCTGCAGCGCGGGGCAAGGAACCTCAAATTACTACCGACCTGTTCGAGAGATAATTCTGGGTGTGTGAAGGAGAAGGACCCGACGGGAATGCGTGTCATGAGCCGGGCCGCGGCTGCCACTAGCTTGCTCATGGGCTGCCATGGGTGCCCGGCGCGGCGTGGGCCGTCCATGGAGGAGCGAGGGCCCGCTCGGCCGGCCCGGCAAGGGCCACAGCCTGCCTCACCTCGGGCGTCGGGGTCACGACCTCCCTACACCCGCTAGCACGCAACAGCGCGGCCGCAGCACAGCGCAGCGCGCCGGCCCGGGGGCCGGGGGCTCGGGGGCCGGGCCCACACCGGCCCAGAGCACGCCAGGCAACGCCAGGCAACGCCAGGCTACGCCCGTGAGACCTGCCGCCCGCGAACGCTGCCCGGGACCACTCGCCGGGAATGAACCTTGGCCGCCTCCCTGCCCGGGACCAACTTTTTGGGGGGGCTATTATGAGAAATTGGCCCAGGACGCCGAGCAGCCGACCTCCGAGCCGCGCCGGCGCCACTTACTTCCTCCGCGCTGCCTCCTTGCGCCCGGTCACGACGTGCCCAGTCCACGCCCCATTGCCCACAGCCCCCTCTCTCTGTCCCTTCCTCCCCTCTCACTCTCGCTCTCTGGTCCCTTCCACCCCCCTCCCTCCCACAACGCACGCACCTCACCTCCCGCTGACCACTATTTCCTGCGTGGCTTATCGGCAGGCTGCCAGGCGTTGCCGACGCCCCACCCCGCCCCGCCCCTGCGGCCCGGCAACAGCACTGTCGGGGCCGCGGCCTGGCGACCACGTGCGCGGCTGTAGCCCGCGTGCCAGCCCCGAAACCCGCCGCGGACCGCCGGCAACGCACCTGTGTCTGCCCGGCACGCGCCGCCGACCTCGAGCGCGTGCGCCCCGCGGCACTGACCCCACCATGTAGTTCACGCTCGGTGTTGTCGACGCAGGGGGCCCCCATCCGCGGCCCGCGCGTGCAGTTGCCGTAGGGTGTGTTGCTCTCCCCCGCAAGCCGCGCGGGAGGTCCCCCGGAGCGGAGGGGTCACGTCCCCGTCAACACACACACCCCACACACACACACCCCGGCGCACTTCGATGCGTCGGCCGGGTCACTGCATTACACCCTCAATGCCTGGCCGGGTGTTGCCATCCGCCGCCGGGGCCGCCGGGGCCCCGAGGTGGAGGAGGAGACCCAGGACCCCCACCAGCCTCCGGTTGTGTTATCGTTCTGGCAGAGATTATTCATTCCGGTCGCTGTGACGTGGACTGAGGTGACGTGGCTGCCCTGGATCCTCCAGCGGGGCTCCAGGGGGGGCTCCACGAGGACTTGGCTCCACGGCCCACTCTCTCCCCGTCCCAATGGCCCCCTCCGCCAATATGAGCGAGTGAATGAATGAATGGCTGAACTTCTCTCGCTGTTACGTCACCACTCCGGCATCACTCCCGCTGCATCTTCGTGTTGTGTGTGTGTGTGTGCGTGAGAGAGAGAGAGAGAAGAGATGGGGGGGGGGGGAGAGGCGGATATCCGCGTTGCCATCGTCAGCGCGCTATGCATTTTTTGCGCTTCCTGGACGTCCGTGGCGCAAAGTCGATAACCTCACGCACTGTTACACATTATTTTCCTCCGTCGGTTTGACTGGGCTCGGTCGCACATTGACGCATTGCGCACCTTGACATTGGTGTGGCCGGAGGCCGCGGTGCTGACTGACCGCGTGCGCGCAACGTTCGCATCGCATAAAGAGCCCGACGGTGTCGGGGCGGTGCCTCAGGCCTCCGAGGCCTCCGGTGTCCTCCGGGGTCCACCGGGCCTCCGGGCCCTCCGGCCTCGGGGCCTCCCGGGCTCCCGGGGCCCTCCGGGGCCTCCGGGGCCTCCGGGCCACCAGGGCCTCAGGCCTCCAGGCCTTTCGGCCTTGCCGCGTGCTGTCAGGGGAAGTTCCCCACGCGCTGCCCCCGAAACCTCCGTGGCTGGGGTCACGTACTGTACACATGCAGTACCACGCGGCTCAAAGGCGCTGCTCGTACAGCACAATTGAATTTTGTGTGTTTGGTGTGCGTTGTGTGTGTGTGTGTGTGTGTGTGGTGTGTGTTTCGGCCCGCTCGACACTCTCACGCTCCTACACCTCGACGCCTGGGCGCCTCTAACCGGCCCAGACCCTGGTCGGGAGGGAGGACCCCGCGGAGACGTCTGGAGACCAGTCCTACTGCGCTGCTGCTGCTGCTTAGGGTATGGTGGAGCGCATGATCAGCCCCGCCAGAGCGTGGCGTGCCGTGGCGTGGCCGTGGCCGTGGCGGCGGGGCCGGGGCGCCGTGTGGCCGCTCAATTCTGTACCGTTACGCGAACTACTTGGGTCCCAAATGAGTGGAATGGAGCAGTAGTTTCGTCAGCAGCCTCCCCAACCTTTGTATGTGTATGTGTGTGAGTGTGTGAGTGTGTGTGAGTCACGGGAGCCTGTGGTTGAGGGGCGAGGAGGTTGCGGCCCTACACCGAGTCCTAACCCACCGTCCGCTCGAGCGCCTGGTCAAGCCCGCCGCGCGGACCCGGCCACGGCCCCTCATGGTCCCCAACGGGCCCCTCCTTGTCCTTTCGTCCTCCCCCTTCTCCTCCCACCGTGTCCCGCTTAGGGATACTACACAGGCCGCACCTTCTCATTCATTCCCTATGCATACGGTGGCGCTCATTCTCTCTCTCTCTCTCATTATCCCCCCCCCCTCTCTCTCTCTCTCTCAGTTCTCTCCCTCTCCTCTCTCTCTCTCTCTCTCTCTCTTCTTTCTCCCCTAATTTGGCCCATATATTTTTCCTATTCCGCTAGACGAGGTGAAATGGTGTCCACGCGGGCGACAGTGCAGCGGTCATTGTGAAGTTTGCAAAACTTTTTAAAAAAGCGCGCGGCGCATCGGCTTTCTCTGTTGTGTGTGTGTTGTAGCTTTTTCAGCCTGCTTCTCTCGTTCAATTGTAAAGTCAAATTCCTCATTTAGCGCGCTCCGCGCCCGGTCCGAAAATTACCGCGTGACACGTTTACAGCTTTTGCCGCGCACGGTGTCTCGGCGGGCGAAGTTTCGCGACTGGCCTTTGCCTCTTTGATTAGCCCTGTGTGTTGTTTCACTTGATGCTGGATCGCTGCCGCCCGCTGTCGCTTACTTGACCCTCACAAATTGGTTTCTTTAATGCAGCCGTTTTCGGCTTTCCTTTTTTTTATGACGCGGCCCCACCGCACGTTTGCGATTAATTTTTTTTCTTCTCCCAACACTTGCGATTGTATTGAGAAAACATTAAAAAAATAAAAAAAGACGCGCCAAGTTTGCCATGGCAGTACGATCTACCACCCGCACCCCGGCCGCCCGGCCGCCCGGGCCAGCCTTTTGAAAGTGCCATCCCCGAGCAAAAGGAACAAGTTTTGCAAAAGGAAAGGAAGAACAAGAAAGAAAGAGAAAAAAAAAACGCTGTGAAATGCAGATGGCGCAGTAAATGAGGGGCACGGCGGCGGGGCGGTGGGGGCGTCAGCGGGGAGGAGAGGATCTTTTAACTTTATTCCCGAACTCCCATAAACGGCGAAGGTTTGGTCGGCTTTTAGGTTTTTTTTTTTGTATGTGCGTACGCGCGGACTCCCTTTTGCACACGTTGGTTCTTTCAGTCTTTATTTTTTAAAGCATCGGGGACAGCGATATGTAACCTGGCGGGCCCCAGCGAGAGGGCAGCCATGCGGGCGTGGCTGCGGCGCCGTCGTCGGGGAGCCTGGGCCAGCCCTGGCCAGACCATGGAACGCAGCCCTGCCCACCGCGTTGC